>BGPR01004444.1:38671-52640 GCA_013235015.1 Araneus ventricosus | reverse complement strand
TTATTTTTATCAGAACTAGTAGTGGGCCACATGGCCCACTTCTGATATACTAATGGCCCACTACTGGTACACTAATGGAACATTCTGACCAATTACTTAAATAATAAATATTTTATAGTACTGTTGAGAAAAAGACTGCTATTCAAGAATTAGTTGGGCTCTGTAACGAGGCAGACAATAATAACTATTGCATTGCTAAACCATCAAAAAATATTCTATCACCATTTAAAAGGGCTCTTTTCTGGCTGCAGAGGCAAGATGATAAAATAAAGATTTATTCAACATAAAATATCAAGATTTAATATCCATAATGCCCCAAACAGAACTTAAAATGAAAGATCGATAATTAGCATATACCTTTAATAAAAAATTGGCTGTTTGAGAAAAAATGTAAATCTCATGTGACTAAAATCTATAAATAAAAGATTTCACCTATATCAAGCCATTTTTATTGCATTTTTTATAGTGTATAATGTTAATGTATTGTTATTATTACTATATATAATGATTTTATTCTTTTTTCTTTGGCACAATTAACAAATCTGGGTGGCCCACTTTTGGTATGCCCACTAACTGGCACATCAAAAGTTTGCTGTGCCCACTTCTGGTGCATAGTAGTGATCTAAGTTTTTAATTTTTTTAAAATTATATTCCAATTATTTTGGTATTTCGGGTGATTATTATTTTAGATAAAAGTTGGAACAACCTTAAAAAAATATAGATTAGCGAAACTTCTCAAAAGTTTAGATGATAATTGAAGAAATACCCTTAAGTGGCCCACTATTGGAGCATTTATCTTAAAGGTTATTATTGTTTTAATTTAATAAAGGTTACTTTCATAAATTTTAATCCTCACAAACTTTTTGATTCTTTCAGAACAGATGAGTTGAAGATGGGAACTCTTGTAGGCACGGATAAATTTGGAAATAAATATTATGAAAACAAGATGCATTTTTATTGTAAGCAATCTTACTGTTATATGTGTTTATTTCTATAATTCACCTGATCTTAAAAATTTGATTTTATTATTATATTATCTTTTAATTTTATGCATTTTATTTATATTGATTTTATTTGCATAAATTTCATAATTTAACCCTTTTAAGTTCATGACATGTTTCCTTTTGAAAATTAATAATTTTTTTTTAAAAAATGAGTATTAGTCATGTAAGGTAAGTGCTCCAGTAGTGGGCCACGTACCAGTAGTGGGCCACTTGAGTTTTTAAGTTGAAAAACAAGAAATTCCAACATTCCAATGAAATAAGAGATCTGCCTCTGGTAGGCTGAAACCCTTATCAACTAAATACCAAAGGCACAGCCTTTATTTCCTAGTTAGTTAGGAGCTAGAAAGTTTGTTGCTGAAGTTGGTTTCTGAGAGAAGCATTTTTAGCTTATTCTTAGTGATTTCCTTAAGAGGTAACTCTTCATTCAACTATTTTTTAACATACATTCTATTTGTTTTAAAAATGAATTGTTATTGATATTATCTGATTATATGATGAATGTATTATAAACTATCTTTAAATAAAATAATATTGATAATTTATGGATAGTGAAGGCTGGCCCACTTTTGGATCAATGTTTTACTAAATGCTCCAGTAGTGGGCCTAGGGAGGCCAGTACTGGAGCACATGCTTTCTCTCAAATAGACTGGTTTTGTGATGTTTAATAAGAAGGTTACATCTTGTAAAGTCTTTTTATTTAATTAGATTTGCTTTATTTTTATCAGAACCAGTAGTGGGCCATATGGCCCACTTCTGATACACTAATGACCCACTTCTGGTACACTAATGGAACATTCTGACAAATTACTTAAATAATAAATATTTTATAGTACTGTTTAGGAGATTGATATTCAAGAATTAGTTGGGCTCTGTAACGAGACAGACAATAATAACTATCGCATTGCTGGACCATCGAAAAATATTCCATTACCATTTAAAAGGGCTCTTTTCTGGCTGCAGAGGCAAGATGATAAAATAAAGATTTATTCAACATAAAATATCAAGATTTAATATCCATAATGCCCCAAACAGAACTTAAAATGAAAGATCGATAATTAGCATATACCTTTAATAAAAAATTGGCTGTTAGAGAAAAAATGTAATCTCATGTGACTAGAATCTATAAATAAAAGATTTCACCTATATCAAGTCATTTTTATTGCATTTTTTATAGTGTATAATGTTAATGTATTGTTATTATTACTATGTATAATGATTTTATTCTTTTTTCTTTGGCACAATCGACAAATCTGGGTGGCCCACTTTTGGTATGCCCACTACTGGTACATCAAAAGTTTGCTATGCCCACTTCTGGTGCATAGGAGTGATCTAAGTTTTTAATTTTTTAAAAATTATATTACAATTATTTTGATACTTCAGGTGATTATTATTTTAGATAAAAGTTTGAACAACCATAAAAAAATACAGATTAGCGAAACTTCTCAAAAGTTTAGATGATAATTGAGGAAATACCCTTAAGTGGCCCACTACTGGAGCATTTACTTTAGCTAGCTGATCATAAATATGTAAAGGAAAAAAATTAGCATTTTTTATTTTCAAGAAATTTATGGTTTCACAATGAACAGTAACGGGTTATTTTTCCTCCGAGTAAGTTATCATCTATCTCTGCTTCTTTTTTTTCCATTTTATCTGCAGCATGATTAATAATTTCTGTTGCTCTACATCCTGAGTGTAACCCAATACCAATGACCACGCCGTTTAACTGTTGGGGCTCCAAAAGCTGAAAATTATCAAAAAAAGGCCTATCCCTTTCTCCTAGGTAGTATGCTGACCTAAATACTTTTACAATAGACGCAAGATGAGCAGGGGTGTAGTGAAGAATGTTCTTGTACAAGTTTTTAAAGAAATCTACTTCTAAATGTCTTTTTATCTATTTTAAACAACGCTGAACCCACAAAAATAGAAGCTATTAAGTTTGTACCGTCATAAACAGACTGAAACTACATGAGGCTCGACTTCAGTGTTTTTTAATAGAAAAACGCTAAAATTTTGTGTCATTGCTTTGGTAATACCAATTTTCAATAAAAGATTAAAAATTAGAAAATAATACATATAGTGAAACCTGTGTATAATGATACTGTCTCTAAGAATACACTTGCTTATGACAACATTTTCAATGGTCCCGGCAGAGTTCCTATAAACTCAATGTATTTTGAACCTGCTTATTTACCTCTTTAAAAAGCTGCTATAGTACAATCCTGAGTTCTTTTCCCTTGGAAATGATGCCCAATTGTCAATAATGTCAGATAGCGAGGGAATTTGGGGGAGAGGGCTAGAAACCTGAGCCTATTATTGCAGGGGATTCCGAGGGGCTAGCGATTGAAATGTGCACAGAATGTTTTGTCTCTAACTCCTGGTGTGCACTAATCTGTTAATTGTCCTTTAGCACTTCGAACTGGCCACTCGTTCCTTGTTATTTCGTGTCAAATATGCCTGCAGCAGTACAGCAGCAAAAAGAAATGATACTGCACACAGAACTTTTACTTTTTAACCAGCTGTAAAAGAAGAACAAAAATATTTGTACAGTAAGATGAAAATTTTACTATTAATAAAAAAACTGCAAAATTGATGAAAAAATGGGATTTTGTCTAAAAACCAGTGGGGGTATGCCGTTCCCCCTTGTACCCCCTCCATTACACCCCTACACACTATGCTGAAATTTTGAGAGAGTGGAGCCACAACAACCCTTCTGCTCAGATTAGAACCTCTTCAGTCCTGTCTGGGAATTGGTAGAGTGTGTGATGATCAAACAGAATTTACCTCGGAGCATGGATCAACACATTGTGATAAAATTGCTCATTGGAGAAAAAGTCATGTCCTCTGAGATTTACCGCAGATTCCAGCAAATATATGAAGAAGAGTGTTTCTCACAGATCTGTGTGTTTGAGTGGTATTTCAGAGAGGGCAGAGAGCTTGTGGTGTGATTATTGTCCATGAATATCCATCACCAAGTCGAATGAGACTGTTCGGATGCCTTTATTGAGAAGGTCATCGGAATGCTTCCAGAATATTGGAAAAAGTGAATGACTCTGGATGGGACTATGTTGAAGATTGACAGATGTGAAAAAGTCTTTGTCAATTATGGTTTTAAAAAAATCAATCCTGGTCATATTTGAACGACGTAGTTCAAATTGAGTCATCACCGACTGTAATTCCAAAAGTATTTAGTTCCTCCTCTCCCCCGAGCTGTTTTCTTGTCACTTTTCATTGCTTATTTATTATTGATATTTATAAAACTCCTCATTATTTTAAAACAATTATGATTATCATTCTGTATTTGATGTTACTATCTTTGTGCCTGTTGCGGATGTGGTTCTGATTCTCATATGCAAAGTTTAATTGTTAAAACTTCAAGCTGCACTGCTGTACTGAGTGTGACGTCACATAGGGGGAGGTGTCTTGGATCTGGGCATAAGAAGCTCATTTATTCTATCTCTCTCACTCACTCACAGTAATAGCATGCTCCACTTGCAGTAATCTCCACTCTCAGCTAGGTGCGGTATGAACGCAGATTTTGGTTGTGGTTTTGATGTTTTAATAAAAATTGTTGTTGTGCTAACATTGCCTTATCATTGGAGTCTTCGAGTACACCTGCACAATCTTCTCTCAAGCCAATATTTTTATCCAAGTCCGATCCTAACATGGTGCCCGGACCTGATTGTTCTGCCTTCATACCTCAAAGTTGAATTGTTAACTTCATGCTGCACCTAGCTAAGCATGGAGGATTACTGCAAGTGGAGCATGCTATTACTGTAAGTGAGAGAGATAGAATGAATTTTGAATTTCTTATGCCCTGTTTCAAGACAATGCCTACTATGTGATGTCACACTCAGAACAGTTCAGCTTGAAATTAACAATTCAACTTTGCATATCAGAATCAGAACCGCATCCACCACATGCCCATAGCATGTTTTGTTACATTGAAACTTTGATAAACTAAGAAATAAATCTGTTTTATATTTTGTATCTTTATTTACTTTCAACTGAATATCATTGTGCTAAAAATAAATATTATTTTATTTTCAAATTATGTAAAGTTAACATTAAATTCAAGTTCTTTTTTTAAGCTCGAAATCGCTGGGTTGATTATACGGAGGCTGTGAATTTAGATTACGATGGAAGTCAGGTGCCACCAGAATGGTAAATTTTGAATTTGAAATTTCTTTTGTTATAAAAATTATACAGATTATATATATTTCAAGAAACAAGATCAATAAATTTTCTTCTATTTACACATAAGGTGCAATGTAACCTAGAAAAAGTGTAGAGTGTAAATATTGTAATTATTATCTTTTGTAGATAAAAAGTCAAAACATTAAATTCTAAAACAGTCAGACAGTTTAAACAGGTCTTTTTTGTTTTAATATATGAGCAATTTTTATTATATTATATATCATAATGTGATTATATTTTCATGTTCATTTATAAGTATTCATATATTAAGTAATTTTACTTTATTTAGATTATGGTTAAAATTAAGATTTGTACAATTTTTATAAATTTGGTTCTTTGTTTTATTTTAGAATTTAATGTCTAAAATAAAACAACTTTTGGCTTAGTATCTACAAAAGGTAATAATTACTATATATATATATAAATAAATAATACTTTTAAATATTATTTTTTTAACTGAACTCTTAAAACTTTATTTTATTAAAAATACTAGTAATTCATTTAATATAATTCTTACATGATTCTTTTTTTTAAGAAAATAAATTTTTCTCTCACTTTATATTTCTTGTTGTGTATAGAAATAATGCTTACTATTTAATAACACTTGCTTTGATTAATCTATCTCATACTTACAAAGTTTAAATATGATATTTTTAAGAATAGTTTTTTTAATATCAATTAATTGAACTTCCACTTTTGTGAAAACACTCTATTATAAATTTTGGCCTACAGTCATTGTCTATAAAACATATTGAATAATATTTAATATAAATAATATTCTTTTTATTACAGGATTTGCTATATTTATTAAAATTCCTTAATATGATCCTATAATGTAAATGGTATAAAATGTTGCTGCTAATACCATTGTTATTATGTGTATTTCATGCTTAATCAAATAACTCACTCGCATCTCTCAATTTATTTGAAGAGGTCCAGAATTTTCTGCTTATAATAGTATTAGAAAATCACCCGTCGTACCATGACAGGTTCAAATTGGCTCTTCATTTAAGAGATTTCCCGTCAAATTTGATGTGTTTAAATGCGATAAGATGCAAATATATATGCAAGAGAAATGTTTAACAGTGATGGAAAACAGATAAAATAACATGTTTTAAGACAGGAAATATTTTTTTTTTATTTACATATTTCTTTATTCAAAAAACCTCTTGATTCCAAAAAACATTCCGTGTGAAGTGTTTTTCGTTGTTTAACAATTTTCTTTGTACTTCAGATGTCTAGTCAAAACAAAGCACTTCTCTGCTTGTCAGACGTAGCCAAAAAATATTATCAAATTATATCATCATGATTGCAATAAATAATCAGGTGCATTGTGGCGTCCAAACTATATCACACGCATGATATACTACTGATGTGATTTACTACTTTCTATTAAAAAACGGAAATTAATTTGAAATATATGATTAATATAATTTAAAATTTCTCGGCAACTATTGATCATAGGGGGATAAACTTTATATCAATCGATAACAAATTTTATTTCACTATTTTAGAGCTTTTAAATTTGAAATTGAAACAACAATTACTTTTTTAAATTTAAAATTGCTGGAATTTAGGTACTCTAACAATGAAATAATTCTGTTTAATGTCTCACAGTGCTATGGTGCAAATTTTATTGTTGGTGACGTCAGCATTACCGGATCAGTAAGAAACAGATCTGGGCTATTATATTAGTATTGAGAGGATTTTAATTTTCATCTATTCTCTTAACTCATTTGTTAAATCTGGGAAAATACATATTTTCTCCTTTTATTTTAGGCATCGGTGGTTACATTATATGACAGATGACCCACCTACTGTTAAAAAACCTGTTGATCATAAATGGATTATGGACCATACACCTAATCTGTCTGGCACAAAAAAAGCTTACATGCCTTATCCTACCACTAAACCCAAGATTCAAGCATGGGTGCCTCCTAAACAATGAGATGCAGTTTTAAATAGAGCAATGTTTGAAATGAAAGGATCCATATATGTAAAAATTTATATCTGTAATCTACATTAGAATTGTTAGATAATAAAAGCTTCAAATTTTAGCTGCACATAATATATTTCAGACTGAATATATTTCTAATTTCTATGCTGTAAAATAGCTTCTTTTACAGGGATGTGAAAAATGTAAGTATTCATTAAATAATTTGCCACCTTATATACACTGTGAACATATTTTTAAAAAAAGTCATTTAATTCTATATTTTTGATTCCAGTTTGAAAAGATGCTACAAATATTAGTTGCATTTTATTAATTTGTGTCATTCATTATTAATACTGTCACAAATAAAAAGTCAGTTTGAGAAAATAATTTGGCTTATTTACAAAATGTAAGTCTAGAGAAGCAAAAGAAACACTGATATCCAGCTTCAAAGTCAAACAGACTAAACAGGAAGAAGAGATGAAATATAATTAAACTATATTCAAATAACTAAGGCACATGCTTAAATTTTAGCATCACATGGAAACTTCTAGAACTTTCTTAAACGGGCCATTTTATGCAATGTTGGCAGTAGATTTATAATAACTTATAGAAAACTAGTTAAATAAGGAAACATAAAGTTTTAGTTCATGTGCATCTAATTTTTATAATTTTAAAGCAAGGAAAGTTAAGTTTCTTTTATTTTTTCATGTGGCTACACTAATGTATTGAAATGATTTTCACCAATAAATTTATTTATTTGTAATCTAAAATGCATATCTGTACTTCAAGGGTAAACTAGCTTAAGTTATAATTTTAACATTTTATATAAAAACCAAGAGAGGAGCACAATGCAATTTATTTTTTGAGAGCAGTTATCTTTTCCACCTACAGCTACAAAAACTTTGCCCATCCGAAGATAAAGTCAGGATAATGCAAATACAATAAAGACATCAAAATGAGGAAAATTGTGTTTAAGCTAGTTTACCTTTCACGTACAGATATATATAGCTCAAAAGTAAACTAACTTATTTTAGTGAGGCTGGAGATGTGAGGAGAGAAAGAAAGAAATATTAACCTTTTATATGGAAATAATCATTTGTGATAAATATTTGACATGTTATTGTTCCTGCAAACTAAAATAAAAGAATAATTGTATGTGATTAGTAATATGTGTGTGTGGTCAGGTATTCTGTGTAGTTAAGTGAAGGTTTGCCAAAAGCAGTTTCCAACAGCACTTTTTCTTGCTTTTGCTTGAAAACTTAAATAGATACAAAAATTTTATTGAATATTAGAAGACTATTTGTACATTATTAAATTAGTACATATTGTTTTTGGTCTGTTTAATTGTTTAATATTCAGTTGGCATATTCTACATGACTCTCCAGCTAATTAATTATTTTTATTTAGCTTTCATCTCTCAACAAAATTGTTTTAAATTGGATTAACTGTATGTTTTTTGTTTTTTTTTTGAGAATTTTAAGAGAATATAAGAATAGGTTAGTTTCGTTAGTGTTTTATAGTGTAAAAACCATTTTTTGAGCATGTTGTGCCAAAATATGAATGCAATTAGTTACCAATCCCAGTAGGCACATATAAATATAAAACAATTTTTGTGAAACATTAAAAAAAATTTCAACTGCTATATTGTTCCAAAATTAATTATCGCATTATAAGTAGTATGTTAGACAATTTGTGAGATTAGTTCAATTTTGCATAACTAACTGCTCATTCTTAGGTATACTTTAAGATAGTGAATCCAAAGTCCATAATATGGTAGTTGGATCCCGATGGCCTACCTGTATCCAAATATGAGTGAGCCACCTTGGAGATAAATAGGAAGCATAAAAGTCCAGGAAGACCGAGGGGAAGTAGACAGGAGGGTGAATTCCTGCGGCCTGAATCCAAAGTCCTTCATAATGTAGTTGGATCCCAATGGCCTGTTTCCGAATATGAGTTAGCCACCTTGGCGATAAATAGGAAGCATGGAAGTCCAGGTAGGTGGGAGAGAGGTGGCAGAACAGGGAAATTCCTGCAGTCTGGGAATATAGAATATATATATTCTACCTCGTAAAAAATGGTACGAGATGGGGAAATATATCCATCGCAAAATTATAGAGCGGTGGTTCCCAACCTTTTAGGTTGTGCGGACCCACCTGCTGTATAAAAAGTATTTTGCAGCCTTCTAACTAAATATGCATTTTAAAAAAATAGAAACACATATAATACATTTATATATTATATAAATGTATATGTCAGCAATTAGTAAAGCCTAGTGAAAAAGGATTAAATATATCTTGTTTATTAAACAAAAATACTCTTGAAGCTTCCCTGACTTTGACCCTTGAATAGCGTTTCACAGCCCACTAATACGCTATCCGAGGCCCACAGGTTGGGAACCACTGTTATAGAGCATTAGTACACAAAGACATCTTGTGGACATTAATGATAAGAACAGAACGTATAGAACACACATTTATTTGTTTGATATTTCAAACCTGTTATGGGACAAAACGTTTTAGAAAGAGAGAGAGAAAAGCTAGATTTGAATCTCTTGTGTTTTTAAAATATTTTTCTGAAAAGCGTGAGGCGAAAAAAAAAAAAAAAAATACCGAATCACAGACAGCAAAGGCAAACACCATTTTGTAAGGTAAATCGATCATTGGTTTGGTCTTGGGCTGGTTTTCTTTATTGTCACTTTCTGTGTATATTTGCGTTAGTTTTAGTTTCAGGTGGAACCTATTATAATATAAAGGAGTATAATATTTTAAAATATCGATAAAAGTTTTTAAATGTAAGAGTTAACATTCTTTTTTAGTTTTGACGAATGAGATTGGGAAACGTATTAAATTAAATACTGAAGCCTCTATTGAAATCATGTACTCAATTATAATCTTAAACCAGAATATAAACTATGCGATCAAAAGTACCTACACAGTTTCAGATTTAGACAATTTTTTAAAACTCCTTCAGAAAGACTGGACGAACTGTCCTTGAACTTCGAGCATGTAAAGAGTGTGGTTGAACTCAATATTTTCTATGAAGTTTCGGTAACCAGAGCATATTTAGGAAGCAGACAAGAAATCTATGAAGAAGATAATTTGGGCTCACAGACAGCTGATAATGATATGCTCTGTTTTAGTGTTAAAATCAGCTTCATTAAATTAAGGTTCACATCGATAACGTTCAGTTAGATGTTACAGGACACGAACAGTTACTTGACTCCATTTGAGACGTTAATGTAGACAACGAACAGAACAAGTGCAAAGCTACGAAAAGAACGCGGGCTAAATGTCTATCGCAATTTGAAGTTTAAATTTACTTTATTAAGGGAACCATGAATATCAAATTATGCATAAGACAATCAGTTGAAAATATATTTATGGCAAACAAACTGGTCGCCGAAGGCGGTTAGTACAAATAATAAAGTTAAAAATGCCCTAATTCGAAGTATGAGTGGAGTTCGGATATCGCAATTAAGAGTTTGAAGACTAGACAGTAGAAAGCAATTAAAATAAAGTTTCTACTTAAGCACACTAATAAAAGTGTGTTTTTGATATTTTTATTAAACTTATTTCTCAGTCTACATACACAGAACGACTTTATTATTACTTTTAAATAAAATCTAAACAATACCTTTTTTTGGACAAAAATGTAGAAAGAACTCTAAAGACTCTGTACTCCAAGCATTATCTATCCAATAAACAGATGGCCTTGTGGTAAGATCTCGACCGAAGGGTTCCAGGTTCGAAACCCGATTCCACAGAAGATCCGTCGTGTATTGGACCTGTTGCTTGCTAAATCATGCGTAGCACAGTGATCGATTTAATAAATCTAGCTGGACAAAAATACTTAGGTTAGTGAAACATGCATATAAGTTGTATGGTCGTTATACTGACAACAAACATGAACCTCACTAAAAAATGCCTTTCAGTCACTAAGATCTTCGTGAGAGCTATCTTTGTCTAAAGAACTGCATTCTATAGTTAGATTGTTTTTCAGTAGCCACGCAGCTTCTTTTGATAATCTAGTTTCTTGTTTCTTAGAATTATTTCTGAGCTTTGTGATTACAGGGTCGGTTGTGATTAATAACATATGTATTACGTCTTCCAAAGTTTTTTGCGAAGGAAAGTGGAAATTTTCTTGAGGGAATTGTTCTCGAAATTTTTTAAAATCTTTATTTCGAGCCTCGTGTGCTTATTCGGAAAGCTGGCCTATCGGTAGAATGGTGTATTTAACTATTTGTCATCCACGTATTAATAATTTATGGACACTGGCCGGCATATAATACCAGTTATATAATTGAACATAAAATTTTACAACATTATATACTCTATTCGAGTCTTGATCCATACGCCAAATATCAAAGAGCGTTTACTTCTTAAATGAAAACATGGATCCTGAAAAATAAAAAAAATAAATACACATTTATCCGGCTATGTTCTTTTGTACTCTTATTTTTTACTAGATCTGGTATATAAAAATATAACTTAGAAGGTGGAAGCTTGCGGAGTATTTTTTCGCTTTCCTAATAACATTTAGGTAATATAAAATAATGGTATAAAATCCATATATTTTTCATATAGTAAAAAATGTAGTTAAAACGCATTACTAACCTTGGATAACAAAATAACTATATAAATACAAATATTTCACAATAAGACGGATAACAAATAACTTATCTATCTCCCTTCTAGAAGATCATAAAATGTACTGTCGCAATACACAAACTTCTACCCATTACAGGCAAAATTCCAATTCCAAATTAGAGATGGTTTATTGCTTTATTTGTACTTCAGTTGTCAATAAGTAATTGGTACCAAGAAATAACAATGATGCTGTTTTGATTTTTGTCCAGTTAGATTTTTTAAATCGATCACTGTGCGTAGGAGGCCAAAAGCCTTCCCACTGGTGTGGTGCAGAAGTTTGGAGAGGGGGTGCCAGCTCAGATGTCGTCCTTGTCATCTACGTTAATATAACTAAACAAATCGAAACCAATAAACAGATCTGGAAGGTAAACGTAGCGAGGAAGTGTGTGATTATAAAACAACTCTGGAATTTAAATAATTGTATCAATTTCTTCAGGGGACATAAAACATAGAGGAGCCGTCTAAGTCGCGAAAATCTGTTAGGATTTTCTTGTTCTTCAACTCAGTGCCACGCTTGCAACTTTTGCCGCCCGGGGCGAACTTTCATTATGCCTCCCTTCCTGTACAAGTTACATAAACCGCAAAACAAAAAAAATAAATTCCAGGGGGAAAAAATGATTTAATAATGCAATTCGTCGTTTGGCGCCTTTGATCTCTGCATATAGGTTGTGAAATCGTGCTTTCAGTGACGTCTCGTCGGCTCAGAAACAAGCAGTGATGCAAAAGTTGTATAGACCTAAGTTGTAGGAAATTTTGTGCTGATTATTTTGGTATATAATGATGATATACTAAAAATTGATAGTTTTTCAGTTATCAGCAAAAGAACTGGCGAAAAAACTTTCATGTTTTTTGGCTATAACTAAAATTCCAACAAAAATTATTTGTGGTAAACCTCCGAATCGTAATCAGCACCCGGAAAAACATAAATAAGCAAAAAAATTACAACTCCTCTAGAATTGGATTTTAAAAAACGACTTAACAACTGAGAAAAAGCGAAAAAGAGCCAAATGATGAAATCTCTCCAAATGGGGAGCTGAAAAAAAATAAAGTTCAAATTAATGCAATTTCAAGCAGAGAAAGGGTTGCTTTTCTCCCGCTTCGCGCTGCTCTTTGCGTTAATATCGGATCCTGAGGAGGGCCAAAACTTCATTCAGCTCTGGTCTGTCTCTCTCTTAATTCTTGATTAATTTTACGTCTTCCTTTTACATTTTTTATTACTTTTTGCCATTTTCGTTGATTACTGAATTCTCAAAGTGGAAAAGTAAGCCAATTAGAATAAAAACGAAAATACAATCTTTTAAAATAATTTCAGGGGGGAGGGGCTGCAGCTCTTCTCTTATGGACGAACCGTCACTGTATATACTTCCAATTGTAAAAATGTTTTAAATGCAGTAAGTATTTTCTTTTGTTTGAGTCAATAAATGTGAAGCTGAAAAAATTACGAAATTAACATTTTTTATATATTCCTCTGGTTCTCTTAATCATATTTAGTAAAATATTTTAAACAAAAAATGTTCCACTCTTCTGTAACTAAAACTGGTCGAGTTATGGAGCTATGAATATTGCTGTTTTAGACCAATTCAATGGCTGCCTTGAGGAAGATCTGCCGCTTGATCAGCTTCCAATAATAAAATTCAAAGCTTCGTACCTCGGTCAGTTTAGAGGCAGAAGAGCTGAACTTTTTTTTAAATGTTAGTGTGTCAAGAATATTTTACTAAATATGACTATAGGAGAGCATAAATAATTCAAAGAGAGCGTAATTTATTCTAACAACATAAATTATAATTCTTTATGTCATTTAAAGCATTTTCCTAATTTGAAGTATAGGCTTATCATTTAGAAATTAGCTACTGAGCCACATTTAGAGTGGATCCCCGTGTATATATTCATCATGTCACAGGGCTGTGCAGATACTGGTATCATATTTTTCATTTTATGAGATCACCAAGTTATGCTTTTGAGGGGAAGCTTCATTATTATACTAAAAATTGATAGTTTTTCAGTTATAAGCAAAAGAACTGGGGAAAAAACTTTCATGTTTTTTGGCTATAACTAAAATTCCAACAAAAATTATTTGTGGTAAACCTCCGAATCGTAATCAGCATCCGAAAAAACAAAGAAGCAAAAAGTTACAACTCCTCCAGAATTGGATTTAAGAAAACGACTTAACAACTGAACTACTGAGAAAA
>BGPR01004444.1:0-33671 GCA_013235015.1 Araneus ventricosus | reverse complement strand
GTTGTGATAGTATAAATTGTTTTCTTGGGAAATTAACTCCAAAGCAGAATTTTCACTTTAATATGCATTGTATTGCTGAAATATTTTATCGCACCTGCTTCAAAGTAATATTTTCTTTAACACATGGCAACAGATATTTCATTTCAGGGTTTCTTTTTGTTTTTGTATTCAAGCATTTAATCTCGTGCTTTCCTGTCATTTTAAAATTATGAGGCATGAAAATGCTTTTAAATTTTTGTATATTGTATGATAGGTATTCAGGATTAATCATTCTACTGTTGAGTGATAGATGAATTGAGTGAGAGTTATTTGAAATGCAATATTAAAGTTTCGTTAATTCTGATACATCATACAGAATTGTATCGCTGGCATTTAAAAATTTACGTGTTTACATATTTTACTATCTGCCAAATACAATAAAATACTCAGTTCTTTGTTCATCTTTCCTGAGTTATTGCAGCTGAAACTGCGACGGGGAATGCTATAACTAATGTGAAACACAAAAATAGAAACTAATATATATGGGCGAACTAGCTGGTCGCCGAAGGCGGCTAGTATATATATAAAACTTTAAAAAAAAAACGCTTTTACCAATGCATTAAAAAAGGAAATATTTTCCTCAAAAATCTGGAGGTCGAAACAAAAAGCGTGAGGCGCTGAAAACAATAGGGGAAAGGTATAAAACCACAATGATTGTCATAAGAAACGAAATGTTATTAAACATTCATCATATAAAATGTATAAATGTGATTACAATTCTAATTTACTTACAGCTTTTCTACCTGCGCCTCACGCTTTTCCGATTTTTGTTTTAACCTCCAGATTTTTGAGAAAAAAATTATTATTTTCTCTTTTAATGCATTGGTAAAAGCATTTTCTTAAAAAGTTTTTTATATTTATTATTTTTTCCTTTTTTAATGCTTTGGTAAAAGCTTTTTTATTTAAGCGAAAATTAATTATTTTCTAGTTTTTATTAGTCTTTAATTTATGTCATAATTCAGCATTATAAATATTTTGGAATATTAGAATCAATTTTTCATGAACTAATTCCAACAATCATTTTATTGAAAAGATCTATAATAGGATATACTTCTTTTTTTTATATTTTTATTGAAAATTTTGAATTACTGTGTAAAGTAATTTAGTTCTCAAAAATACTGTATATGGCGGCACAGAAACCTACCAAGTGCAAATGTAATTTTTTGAATTTTTTTTTTAAATTGATAATTGAGAGCTCTAAAATTATTAAAATATTACATTGCCATCAAGGCCCAATAAATATACAAAATTTCAGAAACTCTAGTGCATTAAGAAGTGAGTGGAAAAGCGATCACAAAATTCCAACCTTACAAACATGGAACATTTCGAACTTAGTAAAATAGTTTAATAATAATAAAATAAAGACTGTCTTCATGTTAATAAGCCGCTATTTTCAGGACAGTCTTTTGCAAGGGAAATACGGGATATGATTGGAGACAGGAATGCTCTGTTGAGAACTTTGGCTGATGAATTATACGAAACGGAAGAGATGGATCCGTCAATTTGGGAAAAAATAGTGGCGAAACTGGAATATCTCTTGTCCATTCACCATCACTGATTCCTTCTACGGCATATCCATTGCTCAAAAACGGTTATGTTAGTATTAAGTAGAATAATGGCAAAAATAGCAGAATATCAATCTATGAAAGGATTTCTTTCCAGAAGTTATTTAAAATCTGTAATGTAATGTTATATTTAAAAAAATAAATCTAGCTTTTAAGGAAATTTGATTTTTTTTCTACAAAAATGAATTTAGCACACACAAATGCAGTCATATTCTTCGGATTTATTTTAAACTAACCGCCTTAGGCGACCAGCTTGTTCACCGGGAATATAATTTCAATTGAGTCTTGAATTATTTTATATTCATGGTTCCCTTAACAACGTCAGCAGCTCGTAATAGATATCTAACCCATGTTCTTTTAGTAGTCTTGCGTCTGTTCTATTCAGTGTCTACATAAATGCCCTTAATGGACTCAAATAACTGATCACGTCATGTAACATCTAATTGCAAGTTGTCAGCGCCATCTTCACTTTAATAATCTTCTTGCAAAATATGCATTTGGTTTCAACATTAAAATGAAGCAACGCATTTTATGGCTAGCGGCATGTTTGCTGAATTAAAACATGCTGAAAAAAGAATGAAACCACAGCAGCCGTAATCATTCAGCTCACTGAATATATTTCTTCATATACCTACTATCTGAATGAGCTTGGTTTGCAGATTCCACAAAAAAATGAAATATGAAAGCAAAATGTATTAGGATAGTAACTCAGCTTTTAACAATGAAAGAGAAATACGCAATTAAATATTTGTTTAAACAATGAAAACGGTTTGAATTCCGTTGCAACATTGAAAAGCATTGTTGTAAATTATGCCAAAAAATATTTTTAAAAGGTTATTAAAATTAGAGAAAACATAATACGGCGACCTTAATTGATATCATTGAAAAGGTAATTTTTTGCACTTTCAGTTCGCGTAAAAATGATTTTTGTGCTGTAATATTTTCAGAAGTTATTAAGGAAAAACGCCAAAATGTTGCTCAATTTTTTAATTAATTAAAATTTCAAAAAAAAAAGAGCTCCGAGATGCATATTCCCACTCTTCAAAGTATATTTGTGCCAAATGTCGTAGCTCTAGGTCCAGCGGTCTGTCCTGCAGAGGACCAATTCACGGACACAAACATTCTACTTTATTATTAAGTAGAGATAGTTAACCTCCCTGTGGGTATCAAACGTTGGTGAAATACTATCGAATTTGAGATTGGTGTTTCTTTTGTATCGATAAATTGGTTGATTGATTGCGAATTTCTCTCCCCCGAAACCAATATTCATTTATTCCTAACCTGCCCACACAAAAAGCAAATATTTGTTTCTTTCATAAGGATACCAAGGAAAAAGAATACGGCCGTCCTTAAGGTATCCGAGCACGTTCGGAGCAATTTTTTAAAAAATTATTATATATAAACACCATAATATGTTTTTTAGATTTGAACTTTGTAAAGATTAATAATAGAGTATTATTTCTGAGTATAAATTATTATGAATTTTCAAAAAACCTAAATTTGTGCCGTTTTTAGCGAAAATTTTCAAAAACTTCAAACATGCTAGAGGCCAAACTTTTGTAATAATTCATATAAAACTAATACTAAAATAAACTACATACTATGGACTAGTGCTTGTACTAGAATCTTAACATTCTTTGGATAAATAAAAATTTTAGAGCTAATTGAACAATCATTATAAAATGTTCAGCAAATTTGTTATGTCATTTTTCAAATAAAAGGCCATAATTAAAAAAATATTGTTACAATATACATTATTCTAGTACATTCACTAGAGAAACATTTGAAGAAAGTGTTCACAAAATTTTAGAACAATCGAATGATAATATCTTGAGTTATCATGTTTGAAGTGTGAAAATTATGCATAAAATCTAGTTTTGAGAAAAATCAAATTTTAATTTTGCTGCACGCTTAAATTAAGTGTCTAAACTTAAAAAAAAAACCCTAAAAATATACTAACATCATATTAACTTGAAAAAATACAGTTTAAAAGAATTTTTGAAAGGTTTCTGTCCCTCTAAATGACAACTTACGGTTAATTACACACCCACTTCCGGTTTTCGGTTTGTTAGAAAACAATTAATATCTCATCTTCTAATTAACGTACCGACAAAAGTAAATACAATACAATCCAAAACAACAAAAATTAAAAAAAAATGGGAATTTTGGCCGAAAATCGACTTTTCAACGTGTTCGGATAACTCAAAGGAGGACGACATTTTTTTTTTAGTCTTGACCGAATTGGATCGGCAATTTTTCTAGTCCATCTCCTGATGGCAATTTTACTTCATTTTTAAGCAGATTGAAACGAATTTTGGAATGAATATTTTTTTGAACTAGGGGAGCCTTTGTTGCTAAAAATTCCTAAACCTCGTATCTTTCGGAGATACAATTCAAGTCAAGTCAAGAATACAAACACACTGCTATTCAAAAAAGAAAGGTGATACAATTGACAGAGGCGGCCAAAGTCCGGGCTGGCGTCAAAGCGTGTGTGCGAAGAAAAAGAAATGTTATCACTTTGTGTGCCGTATACAAATTAGATGCAAGATCTAAAAAAGAGACAAACCGTAATTGCACTTGCTCTTAACAATGTATATGTTACAATCAATGTGGATAATCGGTTATTATGCATAATAACCAAGTCAGACGGTTAAAATGGATAATTTATGAGAATTTACCACATTAACAGGTTATTATGCATAATTACCTATGAAGTTCGGTCAATGCGATTATTTTCAACGGATTAGCTTTCGGCTCCTCTATCGTCCTCTACAATTGGACTTAAAATTTAAAAAATTAATTTTAATTAAATGTTTTTAAGTAGAATTTTTATTTATTTAGTGATTTTATAGTTCCTTGATTATGCAATTGAAAGATTTTTATTGATTACGATTTTAATAAAAATCGTTTGCATGGAATTTTATGAAGTCGCTTATATTTTGGAATTCATCATTTTGAATTCTGTCTTCACTTGCGTGGTGGTTTCTTTGATTCTTCGCATTATTCTATTCTTTTTTTATGTTAAATTTAGAGTGTTTCTACCCAATTGCAAATATTAGAAGTGAGTAAATCTATTAATTCTTTACTATTCCTTGCTCTGAAAAACATTTGCCACTAGTAGCTTCTCTGCTAGTGGCAAATATTTACATTCTCTGATATGCCTGTGTTCTCCTCTAATTTCTTCAATATTTTAACATTCAGGGAACTAGCGAAGCTACTAGGTTCCGGTTCCCCCTGCTAGCGAAGCATAGGGTGTTTTTTTTTGTGTGTGTGTGTGTGCCCGGTGCCTATTTCAAATGCCGCAGGCATCAAGAGAACAATTTCTCCTGCTTTACTTGAGTATTTAAAAAACACAGATTCCTTACATTCAATGAGCTAGCGAAGCTCCTAGATTTTGGCTCCCGCTCCTAGCGAAGCCATAAGATGTGTTTTTAAGTTGTTTTTTTTTAAAAAAGGTGAAAATAAATTTTACGGTGTACAGCCGTTCCACTTAGGATCTCCAACTTTTTGTCGCCAAGAGCAAGTGGCCTGGCGATGTGAGAACATTTGTTTTCGGTGTGCAGTGAGCATTTTATTGTTGCCTTGTGCACGCAATGCCTGCGGCATCTCAAGTGGGTTCCGGAAAAAAAAAAGAAAAAAAAAAGCGGCTTCGCTTTCAGCAAAGCGGAAAAATAATAGCTTCGCTTTTTCATTGAATGTTAGGAATCTAGGTTTTTTTCTGAAAAAATTACAAAAACGAGAGCTTCAATTCCAAACGATAAATCCCAAAAGAAGTTTTGTTCAAATTCGAACAATGAAATCGTAGATAGCGCATACCTAACCAATAAAATCGCAACGTTGAAACGCGAAATATATATATATATAACGATTCCTGTGCGAACAAGACACAAATAGGAAATTCCTGCGCAACTAAAACAAATGTTCTGACGTCGCCAATCTGTCTTCTGCTTGGCGGCAAGGAATCGGCGAGTTAAAGCGGAGAGAAAGGGCTGTGTACCATAAGCTTTACTTGAACCAAAAAAGAAATCTGCCCGATTGCCACTTTAGATGCCGCGGCATTGGGAGCACAATTTTTCCAGCTTCGTTTGAATAATTAAAAAACGCAGAATCCTTACATTCAATGAGCTAGCAAAGCTACTAGATTCCGGCTCCCGCTGCTATCGAAGCGGTAGGATGTTTTTTTTTAAGTCAAAATATCTGCCCGGTGCCCATTTCAGACGCCGCAGGCATCACGAGCACAATTTCTCCTGATTCATTTGAGTATTTAAAAAACACAGATTCCTTACATTCAATGAAACAAGCTACTAGGTTCCGCTTCAGCTCCTAGCTGAGCCATATGTTTTTAGGTAGATTCCTTATAGGAACTCTACCTATTGCAATGGTTCTCATGACACGACTTTTTAGGTAGATTCCTTATAGGAACTCTACCTATTGCAATGGTTCTCATGACACGACTTTCCGAAAATTTCTGCAGATCTTCACCGATCATGACCCTTAGAACCCAAAACCACCCTTCGTTAAAAAGTTTATATATATATATATATATAGGTATATATATATATATATGTATAACGCTTTTTCCCATGTTATCTTGTGAACACGATAACTGGAGTAATTTTGATGTAAATTTAACCAGCTTGGGATATGTTGTAAAGATAGTGAAAATCTCGGTCGAGTTCGTAGATGGGCTATCCAGCTCAAAGGGGGTGGAAATGGTGGGGGGTGGAAATTTTCATTTTCCCATAATTCCTTTACAATTGAAAATAGAAATAAAATTCAAATTAGGCGAATTATTGCCTTATCATAACAAACAATTGTTGCATTTAAACTTTTTCGATAGCTGCAATTGCTTAGAAGTTATGAGCTGAAAAGTGATTTCCCTAACATCCCCTCCTCTCCCCCTAACTTAAAGTACGTTTTAACCTATGTATGTAACCCCTTGTTGGAAAGCTCTCGTCATTTGCAGTCTCTTGCACCCGCTTTCATTCTTGTAGCTCTAATCCTTATGAGAATAGAAGGCGAAATGTTCTTTTCCTTATTATTAGTAGAGACGTATATATATAACGCTTTTGCCGATGTTATCTTGTGAACACGATAACTAGAATAAATTTGATTAGATTTTAACTGGCGAGGTACATGTTGTAAGGTCGGTGAAAATATCGACCGAGTTTGTAGATGGGCTAACCAGCTAAAAGGGGGTGGAAATGGTGGAGGACTGAAAATTCCATTTTCCCATAATTCCTTTACGATTGAAGATAGAATGAAAACTCAAAATAGGCGAATTATTGTCTCTTTATAATAAACAACTTTTGTATCGAAGCTTTTTTGATAGCTACAGTTTTATAGAAGTTATGAACCAAAATGCTTAAATATAGGAAAAATAATTCAATTCTACGACTAAAGAAAGGAAAAAATTAAATTAGGGGAATTATCACATAATCATAACGAACACCTTTTATATTAAAAGTTTTTTGACAGCTATAATTGCTTAGAAGTTATGAGCTGAAAAGCGATGTTCAATTCCCCCAATTTATCTTTTCCCCATAGCTCCATTACGATTGAAGATGGAAAGAATATTTCAATCAGAAGAATTATCACCTTATCATAACAAACTATTTTTATATTGAAAGTTTTTTGACAGCAAGAATTACTTAGAAGTTATGAGTTTCCTTCAGCCTCATTCACTTCCACTTTTTATACGGTAAACTAGTTGTTATACCTGGCTTTGCTCCGGATTAAAATGTTTTCATGTTTAATATTTTTAATGTAAAAATTACTATTGTATAAATATTATAATATACAAATTAATTTTCTGATCTGAAACGTTTTTCATTAAAATTAGAATATCAATTGAAACAGACGATTTTAAAAAACAGTCGTTTTCTCCATACATTATTATTTTTACATAGGTACTTCAAATTTTGTTAACTATTCCTAAAGTAAAAGAAAGGTTTTAATGAATATTTTGAAACAAACAAATTAACTAGTTAATTATTCATTAATTTAAAGCATGAAAATAAATCAATAGTTGGTCCCGACATAAATTGTTAATCGTCTACAGTTAAAATTTTCTTTTAGCATTCTTCCTTCTGAAAAAGTTTTTCGTATTATTGTTGTTCTTCAACAAGAATATTGTTACGAATTCAGTTTAAAATTAATTTTGAAAAAATATTGAAATGAGAGAAACAAATTTATGGAAATGAAAGATATCGCGGAAAAAAACCTTGCTTAATTTTTAATTAAGTGAATTTTTAAGCAACTTTTAGGCTTTGAAAAGTTGAAGGCGACCTTTCTCTTTTCTTAAATAAAAAGTTTGCAAAGTTTGATTGAAATCAGTCGAGTGGTTTAGTAAGAGAAGTGGAACATACATACAGAGATAATTATTAGATAATTATAAGATAAAGATTGCTGGAAAATAGTATGAGCCATAAAAAATGTCTTAGTGAAGATTTCGTAACAATTAATTACTTAATTCTAATTAAGTAAATAGTTAATTTTAATTAATCAAACAGTTAATTTAACAGATTACTTTAATTTGATATTTAACTAAACATGGCGGGACCATGTTTTGTTTTATAAAATCAATATAAAATAGCAAAAAAAAATAGATATTTCAATAAGAATTCCCGTTATCCTTTTTGATATTCAAAAATATCTCCTTAACTTTAAAATTGTTTTGGAATTTTCTGCCCGAGTATTTGGTTTTAAACGTCGATGGAGATTTAAATTTACTGTTCAAATTGGCTGCTTTCAGATCCTATACTTTAAACACACGTATTAAATTTGCCACTCACAATGTTTAATAATTTTTATTCTCTTATATGTTAAGAATTTAGCGACTATTATCTCTGTAACCAGGGAGTTCACTAAATGAGCACATTTTAGCAGTATCTAAGTGTTTCATGTCATGTGATTTTAGCATATGACAAAGTAATGTTCGCACAATTATATGGTAACCTAGATTAAATGAATTAATTTTTAAACTAGAGTCTTTCTTCATTCGTATCAAGAGTGAATTTCTTGTTGCTGTTTCAGATAGGCTGGCATAATGTAATCTAGGAGATATTTGCACTGTTGAGATGTTTATTTCTTTATGACTCCTACCTGTTGAATGATTATGTGTTGAGATATAAAAAAAAATTACCAATGTACTGACCGATAAATCTATCATAACTTTTTGGAATGAAAAATGGAACGATAAAACTTTGATATACTAAAAAATTAAATGTTATGAAAACAGAATCACAGAGTAAATATTGCAATGTGTAGAAACAATAAAGTCATTGGCTATGTCTGTATTGATCAATATGTAATATTTCATTACTTTTGTAACATTAACGTAAAGGAATCTACCTTTGCCTTCAAGCTTGCCGAAAAGGGATTTTTTTTAGTTAAAATAAATCTGGCTGGTGCCCACTTTAGATGGCGCAGGCATCGCGCGTGCGGTTGAAATTTTACATTTGAAACAGTAGATAGTGCAAAGACAACCCAAAAATACTTTGGTTCCGAAAAGATTTAATTTTAAGCGTCCCTTAACTGTATTAAATAATAAATTTTGCTTAATCGTTTACATTTAACAATGAATTTTGGTCAATGTAATTAATCACATTGACCAAACTTCATTGATAATTATGCATAATAACCGATTAATGTGGCAAGTTCTCATAAATTATCCACTTTAACCGGTTTACTTGGCTATTATGCATAATTACAGCGGTTATTATGCATAACCGATTATCTACATTAACCGTAACATATATACCATAAAATAAAAAGTGAACATATTCCGCAGACATCTATTAATATGTCCAACTCATCTAAAAGTGGTAAGGAAGTCAAATTCTTGAATTAAAAATTTGATTTTGGGTAATTTGAGAAAAACGTAGATTTACGTTTCCCGTCTAAGTGTTAAAATAAACTTGAAATATCAAGTCATACATTTTTTAAATTTGTTGGATATATTATTTTAGTTTCATTAAGACCACTATATTATCTTTACTACTAATAAAGGAGAATGTGTGTGTGTGTGTCTGTGTGTTGGCGCTCTAGTCTACATGGCAGACCGCTGAACTTAGAGCTACGAAATTTGGCACGAACATTCTTTGGAGGGTGGGAATGTGCACCACGGAGCCGTGTTTTTTTTTTTTTTTTTAAATTTTAATTAATTAAAAAAATAAGCGAAATTTTGGCGCTTTTCCTCAATAACTTTCGAAAATATCACAGCACAAAAATCATTTTTAAACCATCTGAAAGAGCAAAATATTATCTTTTTAATGATATCTATTAAGTTGCCATAAAATTTTTTCTTTAATTTAAATAACCTTTTTAAAATATTTTTGGCATAATTTACAACAATACTTTTCATTGTTGCAACGCAATTCAAACCATTTTCATTGTTTAAATAAATATCTATTTGCATGTTTCTCGTTCATTGCTGAAAACTAAGGTAATATTTTAATGTTCAACCAGCATAATTTCATACAGCTAATATGCTGCAGGACGTAAAATGTGCCGCGACATTTTAAAATTAAAATCAAATGCATATTTTGTAAGAGGAAAAAGAGAGTGAAGTTGATGCCGACAATGGGCAATTGTAAGCTACATGACACAGACAGTTACTCGACTCCATTAGGGACGTTCATGCAGACAACGAACAGAATAGGTGCAAGACTATTGTAAGAACATGTGTTAAATATCTCTCAAAATTTTAAATTTAAAATTACTTTGTTAAGGGAACCATGAATATCAATTTATGCATAAGAGATTCAGTTGAAATTATATTCCCGGCGAACAAGCTGGTCGCCGAAGGCGGGTAGTCTTAAATATAGTTGAAGTTTACAAATTCTCATCATAATATTATTAAGTCCTATTTGCAGGTAAAATATGCATATTTCTAAATACAAGTTTGTTTGAAATTTAGAGTACAGACAGTTATAGAATTTAAAAAAAAAATACCTTGCTTGGATTGGGGAGGGCAACATATTTTTGCCTTGCCCAATTGGTAAATTTTGGTTTCTGACAATTGAACATTCTTAATATTGTGGATTAATCATCAATAAAATTTTAGCCGCATATTTCTGGTGATTTAAGTGTTTAGAAACGTTTTAATAGTAATTTAAGCATTAAGTTTTTATGAAAAAGCTCTCGTGAACCAGGGCTATTCTCAGTCCAGATACAAATATATATATATATATATATATATATATATATATATACATCATCGCCTTTCCTCCATTCCGTAATATCAGAATAAACATCACAACCCGAATACGTTTTAAAAGATTTAATAGTAATTTAAATTACTTATCTTTTAATGACCATTCCCGTACAATGAAGTGCATTGAATTGCAGAATTTTCGATATTTAAAATCTGTTATCTAATCAAAGTAGCCATGAATTTAAAAATTACTTGAATGCGTTCAAGTATCTCAGATGCCCTTCAAGTTCTTATATGGATTGAAATAAACAGCAAACGCCCAAACAGAATGTGACGTCTAATTGAAAGATTCTATAAAATCTAGATCAAGGGGTTAATCTCCTACTAATTCAGTAATTATTAATTAACTGTTGATAAAGCAATGACAAATTTGTCAGTCTTTGGTTTATTAGATTGACTGGAATGAAAGTTTGAAATGCATTTCTGCATTATTGTCAAGAACAGCCCTGATGTAACATTTGTAGTCACGGTAAAATAACGTTTTATGAAACAAAAACCAAAGTTGAAGCAGTGGCGTACCTATGGGGGGAGGGGCGCCCGGGCGGCAAAACCAGGTACTCAGGAAAACAATTTTATAACTAAGAAGAGCAGCGAAACTAGATCATTCATTTGCGTACATAAAAAAAAAATATCTATTGTAATTAATTCATATTTTTCGCCCTTTTTTCGGTAAATTGCCAGTATGTGAAAGAAAGTCTGGTGGTGGAAACGCAGTGGCGGCTCATCCATAAGAGCTGCAGCCCCCCTGAAATTATTTTAAAAGATTGCATTTTCGTTTTTATTCTAATTGGCTACTTTTCCACTTTGAGAATTCAGTAATCAACGAAAATGGCAAAAAAGTAATAAAAAATGTAAAAGGAAGACGGAAAATCAATCAAGAATTAAGAGAGAGAGACAGACCAGAGCTGAATGAAGTTTTGCCCCTCCTCAGGATCCGATATTAACGCAAAGAGCAGCGCGAAGCGGGAGAAAAGCAACCCTTTCTCTGCTTGAAATTGCATTAATTTGAGCTTCATTTTTTTCAGCTCCCCATTTGGAGAGATTTCATCATTTGGCTCTTTTTCGCTTTTTCTTAGTTGTTAAGTCGTTTTTTTAAAATCCAATTCTAGAGGAGTTGTAATTTTTTGGCTTATTTATGTTTTTCGGGTGCTGATTACGATTCGGAGGTTTACCACAAATAATTTTTGTTGGAATTTTAGTTATAGCCAAAAAACATAAAAAAAAGTCCCCAGTTTTTTGCTTATAACTCAAAAACTATAAATTTTTAGTATATCATCATTATATACCAAAATAATCAGCACAAAATTTCCTACAACTTAGGTCTTTTGCAGCACTGCTTGTTTCTGAGCTGACGAGCCGCCACTGAAGGCACGGTTTCACAACCTATCTGCAGAGATCAAGGGCGTCAAACGACGAATTGCATTATTGAATCAATTTTTCCCCCTAGAATTTATTTTTTTGTTTTGAGGTTTATGCAACTTGTACAGGAAGGGAGGCATAATGAAAGTTCGCCCCGGGCGGCAAAAGTTGCAAGCGCGGCACTGAGTTGAAGAATAAGAAAATCCTAACAGATTTTCGCGACTTAGACGCCTCCTCTATGTTTTATGCCTCCTGAAGAAATTGATATAATTATTTGAATTCCATAGTTGTTTTATAATCACACACTTCCTCGCTACGTTTACCTTCCAGACCTGTTTATTGGTTTCGATTAGTTTAGTTATATTAACGTAGATGACGAGGACGACACCTGAGCTGGCACCCCTTCTCCAAACTTCCGCACCACACCAGTGGGAAGGCGTTTGGCCTCCTACGCACAGCGATCGATTTAAAAAATCTAACTGGACAAAAATCAAAACAGCATCATTGTTATTTCTTGGTACCAATTACTTATTGACAACTGAAGTACCAATAAACCATCTCTAATTTCGAATTGGAGTTTTGCCTGTAATGGGTAAAAGTTTGCATATTGCGACAGTACATTTTATGATCTTCTAAAAGGGAGATAGATAAGTTATTTGTTATCTGTCTTATTGTGAAATATTTGTATTTATATAGTTATTTTGTTATCCAAGGTTAGTAATGCGTTTTTATACCATTATTTTATATTACCTAAATGTTATTAGGAAAGCGAAAAAATTCTCCGCAAGCTTCCGCCTTCTAAGTTATATTTTTATATACCGGATGTATTAAAGAATAAGAGTACAAAAGAACATAGTCGGATAAATGTGTATTTTTTTTTATTTTTCAGGATCCATGTTTTCATTTAAGAAGTAAACACTCTTTGATATTTGGTGTGTGGATCAAGACTCGAATAGTGTATATAATGTTGTAAAATTTTATGTTCAATTATATAACTGGTATTATATGCCGGCCAGTGTCCATAAATTATTAATACGTGGATGACAAATAGTTGAATACACCATTCTACCGATAGGCCAGCTTTCCGAATAAGCACACGAGGCTCGAGATAAAGATTTAAAAAAATTTCGAGAACAATTCCTCAAGAAAATTTCCACTTTCCTTCGCAAAAAACTTTGGAAGACGTAATACATATGTTATTAATCACGACCGACCCTGTAATCACAAAGCTCAGAAATAATTCTAAGAAACACGAAACTAGATTATCAAAAGAAGCTGCGTGGCTATTGTAAAACAATCTAACTATAGAATGCAGTTCTTTAGACAAAGATAGCTCTGACGAAGATCTTAGTGACTGAAAGGCATTTTTTTAGTGAGGTTCATGTTTACTGTCAGTATAACGACCATATTAAAACTTATATGTATGTTTCACTAACATAAGTAATTTTGTCCAGCTAGATTTATTAAATCGATCACTGTGCTACGTACGATTTAGCAAGCAACAGGTCCAACACATGACGGATCTTCTGTGGAATCGGGTTTCGAACTTGGAACCCTTCGGTCGAGATCTTACCACAAGGCCATCTGTTTATTGGATAGATAATGCTTGGAGTACAGAGTCTTTAGAGTTCTTTCTGCATTTTTGTCCAAAAAAAAGGTATTGTTTAGATTTAATTTAAAAGTAATAATAAAGTTGTTCTGTGTATGTAGACTGAGAAATAAATTTAATAAAAATATCAAAAACACACTTTTATTAGTGTGCTTAAGTAGAAACTTTATTTTAATTGCTTTCTACTGTCTAGTCTTCAAACCCTTAACTGCAATATCCGAACTCCACTCATACTTCGAATTAGGGCATTTTTAACTTTATTAGTTGTACTAGCCGCCTTCGGTGACCAGTTTGCTCGCCATAAATATATTTTCAACTGACTGTCTTATGCATAATTTGATATTCATGGTTCCCTTAACAAAGTACATTTAAACTTCAAATTGTGATAGACATTTAGCTCGTGTTCTTTTCGTAGCTTTGCACTTGTTCTGTTCCTTGTCTACATTAACGTCCCAAATGGAGTCAAGTAACTGTTCGTGTCCTGTAACATCTAATTGAACGTTATCGACGCGAACCTTAATTTAATGAAGTTGATTTTAACACTAAAACAGAGCATATCATTATCAGCTGTCTGTGAGCCTAAATTATTTTCTTCATAGATTTCTTGTCTGCTTCCTAAATATGCTCTGGTTACCCAAACTTCATAGAAAATATTGAGTTCAACCATACTCTTTACATGCTCGAAGTTCAAGGACAGTTCGTCCAGCCTTTCTGAAGGAGTTTTAAAAAATTGTCTAAATCTGAAACTGTGTAGATACTTTTGATTGCATAGTTTCTATTCTGGTTTAAAATTATAATTGAGTACATGATTTCAATAGAGGCTTAAGTACTTAATTTAATATGTTCCCCAATCTCATTCGTCAAAACTAAAAAAGAATGTTAATTCGTACATTTAAAATTTTTTATCGATATTTTAAAATATTATACTCCTTTAAATTATAATAGGCTCCACCTGAAACTAAAACTAACGCAAATATACAAAGAAAGTGACAATAAAGAAAACCAGCCCAAGACCAAAACAGTGATCGATTTACCTTACAAAATGGTGTTTGCCTTTGCAGTCTGTGATTCGGTATTTTTTTTTTTTTTTTTTTTGCCTCGCGCTTTTCAGAAAAATATTTTAAAAACACAAGAGATTCAAATCTAGCTTTTCTCTCTCTCTTTCTAAAACGTTTTTTCCCGTAACAGGTTTGAAATCTCAAACAAATAAATGTGTGTTCTATATGTTCTGTTCTTATCATTAATGTCCACAAGATGTCTTTTTGTACTAATGCTCTATAACAGCGGTTCCCAACCTGTGGGCCTCGGATAGCGTGTTAGTGGGCTGTGAAACGCTATTCAAGGGTCAAAGTCAGGGAAGCTTCAAGAGTCTTTTTGCTTAATAAACAAGATATATTTAATCCCTTTTCACTAAGCTTTACTAATTGCTGACAGATACATTTATATAAAATATAAATGTATTATATGTGTTTCTATTTTTTTTAATGCATATTTAGTTAGTAGGCTGCAAAATACTTTTCATACAGCAGGTGGTTCCACACAACCGAAAAGGTTGGGAGCCGCTGTTCTATAATTTTGTGATGCGTTATTTTCCCCATCTCGTACCATTTTTTCCGAGGTAGAATATATATATTCTGTATTCCCAGACTGCAGGAATTTGCCTGTTCTGCCCCCTCTCTCTCTCTCGCCTACCTGGACTTCCATGCTTCCTATTTATCGCCAAGGTGGCCAACTCATATTCGGACACAGGCCATTAGGATCCAACTACATTATGAAGGACTTGGGATTCAGGCTGCAGGAATTCACCCTCCTGTCTACTTCCTCTCGGTCTTCCTGGACTTTTACGCTTCCTATTTATCTCCAAGGTGGCTCACTCATATTTGGACACAGGTAGGCCATCGGGATCCAACTACCATATTATGGACTTTGGATGCACTATCTTAAAGTATACCTAAGAATGAGCAGTTAGTTATGCAAAATTGAACTAATCTCACAAATTGTCTAACATACTACTTATAATGCGATAATTAATTTTGGAACAATATAGCAGTTGAAATTTTTTTTAATGTTTCACAAAAATTGTTTTATCTTTATATGTGCCTACTGGGATTGGTAACTAATTGCATTCATATTTTGGCACAACATGCTCAAAAAATGGCTTTTACACTATAAAACACTAACGAAAATAACCTATTCTTATATTCTCTTTAAAATTCTCAAAAAAAAAAAAAAAACATACAGTTAATCCAATTTAAAACAATTTTGTTGAGAGATGAAAGCTAAATAAAAACAATTAGCTGGAGAGTCATGTAGAATATGCCAACTGAATATTAAACAATTAAACAGACCAAAAACAATATGTACTAATTTAATAATGTACAAATAGTTTCCTAATATTCAATAGAATTTTTGCATCTATATAAGTTTTCAAGCAAAAGCAAGAAAAAGTGATGTTGGAAAACTGATTTGGCAAACCTTCACTTAACTACACAGAATACCTGACCACACACACATATTACTAATCACATATAATTATTCTTTTATTTTAGTTTGCAGGAACAATAACATGTCAAATATTTATCACAAATGATTATTTCCATACAAAAGGTTAATATTTCTTTCTTTCCTCACATCCCCAGTCTCACTAAAATAAGTTAGTTTACTTTTGAGCTATATGTATCTGTACGTGAAAGGTAAACTAGCTTAAACACAATTTTCCTCATTTGGATGTCTTTATTGTATTTTCATTATCCTGACTTTATCTTCGGATGGGCAAAGTGTTGTAGCTGTAGGTGGAAAAGATAACTGCTCTCAAAAAATAAATTGCATTGTGCTCCTCTCTTGGTCTTTATGTAAAATGTTAAAATTATTACTTAAGCTAGTTTACTCTTGATGCACAGAAATGCATTTTAGATTACAAAAAAATAAATTTATTGGCGAAAATCATTTCAATACATTAGTATAGCCACATTAAAAAATAAAAGAAACTTAACTTTCCTTGCTTTAAAATTATAAAAATTAGATGCACATGAACTAAAACTTTATGTTTCCTTATTTAATTAGTTTTCTATAAGTTATTACAAATCTACTGCCAACATTGCATAAAATGGCCCGTTTAAGAAAGTTCTAGAAGTTTCCATGTGATGTTAAAATTTAAGCATGTGCCTTAGCTATTTGAATACAGTTTAATTATATTTCATCTCTTCTTCCTGTTTAGTCTGTTTGACTTTGAAGCTGGATATCAGTGTTTCTTTTGCTTCTCTAGACTTACATTTTGTAAATAAGCCAAATTATTTTCTCAAACTGACTTTTTATTTGTGACAGTATTAATAATGAATGATACAAATTAATAAAATGCAACTAATATTTGTAGCATCTTTTCAAACTGGAATCAAAAATATAGAATTAAATGACTTTTTTAAAAAATATGTTCACAGTGTATATAAGGTGGCAAATTATTTAATGAATACTTACATTTTTAACATCCCTGTTAAGTTAGTGTTTTACAGTATAGAAATTAGAAATATATTCAGTCTGAAATATATTATGTGCAGCTAAAATTTGAAGCTTTTATTATCTAACAATTCTAATGTAGATTACAGATATAAATTTTTACATATATGGATCCTTTCATTTCAAACATTGCTCTATTTAAAACTGCATCTCATTGTTTAGGAGGCACCCATGCTTGAATCTTGGGTTTAGTGGTAGGATAAGGCATGTAAGCTTTTTTTGTGCCAGACAGATTAGGTGTATGGTCCATAATCCATTTATGATCAACGGGTTTTTTAACAGTAGGTGGGTCATCTGTCATATAATGTAACCACCGATGCCTAAAATAAAAGAAGAAAATATGTATTTTCCCACATTTAACAAATGAGTTAAGAGAATAGATGAAAATTAAAATCCTCTCAATACTAATACAATAGCCCAGATCTGTTTCTCACTGATCCGGCAACGCTCTCACGTCACCAACAATAAAACTCGCACCATAGCACTGTTAGACATTAAACAGAATTATTTCATTGTTAAAGCAGCTAAATTTCAGTAATTTTAAATTTAAAAAGTAATTGTTGTTCCAATTTCAAATTTAAAAGCTCCAAAATAGTGAAATAAAATTTGTTATCGATTGATATAAAATTTATCTTGCTACGATCAATAGTTGCCAAGAAATTTTAAATTATATTAATCATATATTTCAAATTAATTTCCATTTTTAATAGAAAGTAGTAAATCACATCAGTAGAATATCATGCATGTGATATAGTTTGGACGCCACAATGTATCTGATTATTTATTGCAATGGTGATGATATAATTTGATAATATTTTTTGGCAACGTCTGACAAGCAGAGAAGTGCTTTGTTTTGACTAGACATCTGAAGTACAAAGAAAATTGTTAAACAACGTAAAACACTACACATGGAATGTTTTTTGGAATCAAGAGGTTTTTTGAATAAAGAAATACGTAAATAAAAAAAATATTTCCTGTCATAAAACATGTCATTTTATCTGTTTTCAATCACTGTTAAACATTTCTCTTGCATATATGTTTGCATCTTATCGCATTTAAACACATCAAATTTGACGGGAAATCTCTTGAATGAAGAGCCAATTTGAACCTATCATGGTACGATGGGTGATTTTCTAATACTATTATAAGCAGAAAATTCTGGACCTCTTCAAATAAATTGAGAGATGCGAGTGAGTTATTTGATTAAGCATGAAATACACATAATAACAATGGCATTAGCAGCAATATTTTATACCATTTAAATTATAGGATTATATTAAGGAATTTTAATAAATGTAGCAAATCCTGTAATAAAAAGAATATTATTTATATTAAATATTATTCAATATGTTTTATAGACAATGACTGTAGGCCAAAATTTATAATAGAGTGTTTTCACAAAAGTGGAAGATCAATTAATTGATATTAAAAAAACTATTCTTAAAAATATCATATTGAAACTTTGTAAGTATGAGATAGATTAATCAAAGCAAGTGTTATTAAATAGTGAGCATTATTTCTATACATAACAAGAAATATAAAGCAGAGAAAATTTCTTTTCTTAAAAAAAGAATCATGTAAGAATTATATTAAATGAATTACTAGTACTTTTAATAAAATGGAGTTTTAAGAGTTCAATTAAAAAATAATATAATATTTAAAAAGTATTATATATATAGTAATTATTACCTTTTGTAGATAATAAATCAAAACATTAAATTCTAAAATAAAACAAAGAACCAAATTTGTAAAAATTGTACAAACCTTAATTTTAACCATAATCTAAATAAAGTAAAATTACCTAATATATGAATACTTATAAATGAACATGAAAATATAATCACATTATGATATATAATATAATAAAAATTGTACATATATTAAAACCAAAAAGACTTGTTTAGACTGTCTGACTGTTTTAGAATTTAATGTTTTGACTTTTTATCTACAAAAGATAATAATTACTATATTTACAGTCTACACTTTTTCTAGGTTACATTGCACCTTATGTGTAAATAGAAGAAAATTTATTGATCTTGTTTCTTGAAATATATATATATATAATTTGTATAATTTTTATAACAAAAGAAATTTCAAATTCAAAACTTACCATTCTGGTGGCACCTGACTTCCATCGTAATCTAAATTCACGGCCTCCGTATAATCAACCCAACGATTTCGAGCTTAAAAAAAAAAGAACTTGAATTTAATGTTATCTTTACACAATTTGAAAATAAAATAATATTTATTTTTAGCACAATGATATTCAGTTGAAAGTAAATAAAGACACAAAATATAAAAACAGATGTATTTCTTAGTTTATTAAGGTTTCAATGTAACAAAACATGCTATGGGCATGTGGTGGATGCGGTTCTGATTCTGACATGCAAAGTTGAATTGTTAACTTCAAGATGAACTGTTCCGAGTGTGACATCACATAGTAGGTGTTGTCTTGAAACAGGGCATAAGAAATTCAAAATTCATTCTATCTCTCTCACTTGTAGTAATAGCATGCTCCACTTGCAGTAATCCTCCATGCTCAACTAGGTGCAGCATGAAGTTAGCAATTCAACTTTGAGGTATGAAGGCAGAACAATCAGGTCCGGGCACTATGTTAGGATTGGACTCGGATAAAAACGTTGGGTTGAGAGAAGATTGTGCAGGTGTACTCGAAGACTCCAACGATAAGGCAATGTTAGCACAACAACAACTTTTATTAAAACATTAAAACCACAACCAAAATCTGCCTTCATACCGCACCTAGCTGAGAGTGGAGATTACTGCAAGTGGAGCATGCTATTACTGTGAGTGAGAGAGATAGAATAAATGAGCTTCTTATGCCCAGATCCAAGATACCTCCCCCTATGTGATGTCACACTCAGTACAGCAGTGCAGCTTGAAGTTTAAACAATTAAACTTTGCATATGAGAATCAGAACCATGTGGTGCACTGTGCTACGCCATCTTACTCTAATGTATATTAGCCAATATCCGCCTCCGGACATTGGGAATTCTTTTTGTCTAGTGGTTAGGATCTTCGGATTGGAACCGAAAGGACCCCGTTTCTATCCTGCCGCCAAAGTGGTGACTCGCGGACAAAGAACACGCAACAACAACTTTCAGTCCCACTAATAGATGGCAGCACGACAACTCCTACAGCAACGCAGCTCTCCCAATTCAAAGCCTATGACACATTTCACAGCACAAAGTCTGTGACGCATTTCACAGCACGCAAAGGCTATGACCATTTCATAGCACAAAAGTCTGCACATGCCTGCGCACCACCAATCTGGGCAGCAATCTGCGCATATGCACGCAGCACATCGCTTCCTTGATATTCAGATAATATCAAACAAGCTGGGGGTTGCTCCTGTGGCGCACTGTGCTACGCCATCTTACTCTAACGTATATTAGCCAATATCCGCCTCCAGACATTGGGAATTCCTTTTGTCTAGTGGTTAGGATCTTCGGCTCGGAACCGAAAGGTCCCCGTTTCTATCCCACCACCAAAACCACATCCGCAAGAGGCACAAAGATAGCAACATCAAATACAGAATGATAATCATAATTGTTTTAAAATAATAAGGAGTTTTATAAATATCAATAATAAATAAGCAATGAAAAGTGACAAGAAAACAGCTAGGGGGAGAGGAGGAACTAAATACGTTTGGAACTACAGTCGGTGATGACTCAATTTAAACTACGTTGCTCAAATATGACCAGGATTGATTTTTTAAAAACCATAATTGACAAAGACTTTTTCACATCTGTCAATCTTCAACATAGTCCCATCCAGAGTCATTCACTTTTTCCAATATTCTGGAAGCATTCCGACGACCTTTTCAATAAAGGCATCCGAACAGTCTTGTTCGACTCGGTGATGGATATTCATGGACAATAATCACACCACAAGCTCTCTACCCTCTCTGAAATACCACTCAAACACACAAATCTGTGAGAAACACTCTTCTTCATACATTTGCTGGAGTCTGAGGTAAATCTCAGAGGACATGACTTTTTCTCCAATGAGCAATTTTATCACAATGTGTTGATCCATGCTCCGAGATAAATTCTGTTTGATCATCACGCACTCTACCAATTCCCAGACAGGACTGAAGAGGTTCTAATCTGAGCAGAAGGGTTGTTGTGGCTCCACTCTCTCAAAGTTTTAGCATAGTGTGTAGGGGTGTAATGGAAAGGGTACACGGGGGAACGGCATACCCCCACTGGTTTTTCGACAAAATCCAGTTTTTCGTCGATTTCGCAGTTTTTTTATTAATTGTAAAATTTTCATCTTACTGTACAAATTTTTTTGTTCTTTTACAGTTGGTTAAAAAGTAAAAGTTCTGTGTGCAGTATCATTTCTTCCTGCTGCTGCAGGCATATTTTACACGAAATACCAAGGAACGAGTGGTCAGTTCGAAGTGCTAAAGGGCAATTAACAGATTAGTGCACACCAGGAGTTAGAGACAAAACATTCGGTGCACATTTCAATCGCTAGCCCCTCGGAATCCCCTGCTACAATAATAGGCTCTGGTTTCTAGCCCTCTCTCCCAAATTCCCTCGCTATCCGACATTCTCGACCATAGGGTATCATTTACCAAGGGAAAAGAACTCAGGATTGTACTATAGCAGCTTTTTAAAGAGGTAAATAAGCAGGTTCAAAATACATTGAGTTTATAGGAACTCTGCCGGGACCATTGAAAATGATGTCATAAGCAGGTTTATTCTTAGAGACAGTATCATTATACACAGGTTTCACTATATGTATTATTTTCTAATTTTTAATATTTTATTGAAAATTGGTATTACCAAAGCAATGACACAAAATAATTTTAGCATTTTTCTATTAAAAAACGCTGAAGTCGAGCCTCATGTAGTTTCAGTCTGTTTATGACGGTACAAACTTAATAGCTTCTATTTTTGTGGGTTCAGCGTTGTTTAAAATAGATAAAAAGACATTTAGAAATTCTTTAAAAAGACATTTAGATTTCTTTAAAAACTTGTACAAGAACATTCTTCACTACACCCCTGCTCATCTTGCATCTATTGTAAAAGTATTTAAGTCAGCATACTACCTAGGAGAAAGGGATAGGCCTTTTTTTGATAATTTTCAGCTTTTGGAGCCCCGACAGTTAAACGGCGTGGTCATTGGTATTGGGTTACACTCAGGATGTAGTGCAACAGAAATTATTAATCGTGTTGCAGATGAAATGGAAAAAAAAGAAGCAAGATAGATGATAACTTACTTGGAGGAAAAATAGCCCGTTACCGTTCATTGGTTTCACTGTGAAACCACAAATTTCTTGAAAATAAAAAATGCTAATTTTTTTTCCTTTACATATTTATGATCAGCTAGCTACATGACTAATACTCATTTTTTAAAAAAAATTACTAATTTTCAAAAGGAAACATGTCATGAACTTAAAAGGGTTAAATTATGAAATTTATGCAAATAAAATAAATATAAAGAAAATGCATAAAATTAAAAGATAATATAATAATAAAATCAAATTTTTAAAATCAGGTGAATCATAGAAATAAACACGTATAACAGCAAGATTACTTACAATAAAAATGCATCTTGTTTTCATAATATTTATTTCCAAATTTATCCGTGCCTACAAGAGTTCCCATCTTCAACTCATCTGTTCTGAAAGAATCAAAAAGTTTGTGAGGATTAAAATTTATAAAAGTAACTTTTATTAAATTAAAACACTAATAATCTTCAAATATATATAACACAAAAAAATTGGATAAATAACATAACTCAATTTTTACTTATTTTCAGCAATTGTTATAAAATCTGAAAACAATTAAGATTCATGATAAAGAGTGATAACCTGTGCAATTTAAAGTTTATTCTCCTTCAGCTTGTTAGAGTCGAGAATACAGCAACATTGGCAAACTTGATATTTGCCAGCAATATCTTCACAAATAATGGCTGTCAGCATAAATATTGGTGAAAGAAGCGAAAAGACAGAAATTTGTAGAACTTTCATTTTATGGTGGAAAGAACAATCAACAGAAAAGACAAATGTACTTTAACACTCACATTATTAGTTTGTCTTTGTGGACTTTTTTATTAGATTAGTTTTTCTTTCTTTTTTTTTTGATTTAATTGTACACTTCACACCCATTTTTTTTCAAATTTTTATTTTCATTGTTTTTGTTATATACATTTTAATGCATATCCCTCTTACTTTCTTGTATATTAACTCAAAATTTTAGATTTGTGTTTTGTAACCTTATCAATCTCACTACCTCTGCCATAATTTGCCAGACAGTTGATGAGCATCTTCTGACGTCTCTTCCACTTTGTCTAATACACAGTTCAAATAACCAAAAGGTTATAGTCACAGGGGCATGAAGTGGTGTTCTGCTCTGCAGTACCGTGTTCTCAAGCCTAAACAAATTGGGTAATTATATGTATGCAACATTATTCTATTAAGCGAGATGCTGAAGCATTTTAAAATATAAGACGGCAGCCATTGGTAACAGAAGAACAGTTAATTTCACTTAATCGTTTCTATATGTCATGTGTCTACTTCAGTTTATTTTTGGTAAGCCACGATGAAAGTAGAGAGAAACGCAGCTCGCAAGTCACTGGCGATGTTTGAAGCAAAAAAGAAAAAGGTCTAAACTATTAACACTGCGGAAAAAGGGAAGTTCACGGAAAACAGTGAAGATCTTGAACTCTGTAAGTTAAAGTAGAAGTGTGTTTCAGTGATCAAAAGCCAAGTGACATTAAAAAGGATTAATTCCAAAGTTGAGTAAAATGCCAAATCATTACACGCATGTGGTAAAAATTGATAGCTGTTCCTTTCCTAGGACGGAAATGGATATTTTATCTTCAGAAACAGGAAATATACGTTTTTGATCTTTTTAAGCCACCTGTGGTTCCCATCTTCTCTCCTTAGAAATAAAGCATGTAATGATATCAGAGTTCCCCCTCTTATTGAGGAAAAAGATTCAATGGCTTTTCAAGAAAATTCAAGGACCATAAAATTACATATTGTAGACATAAAAATAAAAATGATAAATTTAAATAAAATTAATTGTTTGCATTTTTAGTTTTGAAATAAAAAATTTGATACAGATCTACAATTCTAATGATAAGACTGTGTACCAAATCTTATCCATCTAGCTATTTAAGTTTTTGAGTTATTGTGTTCACATGAACACAAACTTCCCAGGCACTATGAAAGAAAATAACATATATTTTGAAAACAGATTTGATTGCATAGAAAATTGGTTACTGGTATATTTAAAACAAAATTATGTTCAAATATATAAGTTACTTTCAAAATACATTATTAGGATAATTGTAGGACTATTTCACTTGATAAAGAAATGCCCTCTGTAGCTTTTACTGTATTGTCAAATAAAGCAAAGACAGAAAATATTGAGGATTGACAACATTCCCATACAAATACCTGTTTTCTGGTGGTCGAATTCTCAAAACAAAACCAAGTCACAAAGTGGTTTTCTCTTCTGTCATAAAAAATATTGGATGGACATTTTGCTTATATTTCAAAGACTTTTCAAGGACCCAACAAAAAATCAAGTACTTTTCCAGGGCCCTGAGTAAGGCAAATAAAATTTAAGGAGTGTTCAAGGATTTTCAAGAAACGTGAGAACCCTGGATACAGTAAGACAAGGGAGAAATTGTAACTACCGTAGATCCTTGATTATCCAAGCTAATTGTAACTGTAATTATCGGAATAATCGAAAACACAGTTAAAAGAGACTAAATTTTAAATCATGATTTTTCTTTAGACAAGTTTTTCCAAAATTGTTTATTTTATAAAAATAAGTTATTGCACTAGCAATTTAAGAAACTCCTATTTGAATCAATTGCTGTTAAAAGGGGACTTTTGACATCTAACAGAGAACTGCTATATTGAAGTTAAAAGGGCTCTTCTGCGAAGTAGCCTTCTTCTAACATCACAAAGAAGCTTTGATGCTGTACCAAAACATGGCTGTGAATGGTAGAAGCCCCGTTTTTACACCAAAGATGCATTCACCTTCATCAAATTAAAACGAAAATAAAAATGTCATTTCTGCCGAAAATGCAGAAGTCCCCTTTAACATCAATCAAATCATTTGTTATCAAACTTTTTACATGCATTTTGTGAAACGTCAATTAGTTTTGATCAGAAGATTTGTCAATGTTATTGATTTTTGCTGCTTCTTTTGCATTTTCAAATGATTCTTAAAGGATTGTTATAAAAAGAATATTTTCGCCCTCTCAACAACATGAAACTTTCTAGCACATTTACAATGCAATCTTCTACTGTAATTGTTTTAATTTCCTCACGTCAGTAATAAAGTACTTAAGAGTGGAACTTTACTATTTTTTTTTATTTAAATAACTTCTTGAGCTATAAAGGATCACCTCCTGATAATGACCTTCTCAAGCCTTCACATCATGAAAATAGCTCCAATGTCACCTTTGCATTTTTTTCTGAAAATTTGATGACTTTATTTTTAAAAAAGAACCGACTTTATTAAAAACAGCCTTTTACAAGTCTTCACATCACGAAAATGGCTTTAATGACAACTTTACACCTTTTTCTGAAAAATTAGCGGACCTTATTAAAAAATGAAATGCAGTTTGATTTTTTGGTATTGGTTTGGATAACACAGACCTGGATAATTAAGTTTCAACTGTATATGGTGATTGGAGATTAAGGCTAAGCGGAGGGTAAAAGCCTGACAGCTTTAGTGTACAGGTACAAACCTTTAAGTAGAGGTTAAAAAATTCTGCTAGTAGATACTGTGCCACATGTAAGGAAGCGGTAAGATTAATATGATTCCTCAAGGCATATCTTTGAACTACAACCATAGAAGCATTTATCACCTTCACCAACGTGCAACTTTAGCACAGAAAACCAAACTGAAGAACACATCTTATTTATTTCCCCAAAATTTGAAACAATGCAATACCAACTTTCAGTTAAACCAGGAATTGCCTCTACTTATACTTAGAGCAATTAGAGTTGTCAAGTAAGAAAATCAATCACATTAACCGACTTTTAAAATTAATTTAATTCTAATTAGGGTGCTGCATAAAGAACAGTGAAATCATCTTTGAACCCTCACATTACAACTCCTTTTTCTTCCTCAGTCAGAAACAATAAGTCCCAAAAGACACAACTAAACTGTGTATCAATAGACACTGCACCAGCATTTGTTAAGACCAGATTCAACAAATGCCTATTTTGCCCAGGGTGGAGAACCTGCTGCCTTTTTGGGTTTTTTATGCAGCCCTACTAGTTATTTACAATTTGCATTGAAACAATATACTTAATATAATAATAATTACAGAACAATAACCTTTAAGATTCTGCTCGAGTAGCTGCCCAATTGCTGAAATTTAACGATGCCTTTCAGTACGAAAAGATTCCCCAATCCTGGTCTAGCCCATCCATTAAGAAGAGTTTTCACACATCAAGACCCATTAATATAAAGGGTAAAATTGAAGATTCTGTGACCATGAAGCTGAGTCTTTCACACATACAGGGCCATCATTAACTCTATTAAGGATAAAGCCACACTGCAAGTTAGCTTTAACCCTCGAAGTGGCCAATTATTTTGATATATTTTTGAACACTGAAAAACGAGCTTTTAAAGTGGATAGCTGGTAATTTGTATGTACCTGAACTATTGTAATCTGAAGAATGATTTAGCTCGACTTTTTTAGAATATTTAACAAATATGAATGAATTGTTTTGAAACTAAACAACAAGAATAGAAAAATCCAGCTCGACTATTTGAAGGGAGCTTATAATCTGTTCAACTTAGTTTTTAGAACAAGTATACACAGCAAATAAAAAGTAAATTATCCATTCTATACATTTCATAAAAATAAATCTCCAATAAATACATTTATATGGATTTATATACCAAGAATCTTTACGATACACATCCTTGCATAATAACAGAAGAAATGAAGAACATTGTTATGCTGTAGGATATTAGCTAAATCAGGTAAGAAAAAAGGCAAATCATATGAAAATTTATTACATGACTAATTAAGCATTACTGTCTAAAATGTTTTAGTACTTTGAAGCAAAATCTGGTTTTTCTTCCATAACATTTATGCAGTATTTTTTCTTTTTAAGTAATTTTTTTTATTTAAATAGTCAGTGCATATCTTCATAAAAGATATTTTACAATGCCCTTCATAATTAACTAACCTATAATTCTTTAAGCATTATTGTACAGTCAATGCCATTTTGGAATGTGTGCTGCATTGATTAATTTAAAAAAAAATGGAAAAAACAGCTATTTTTCTGAGTACTTTTAAGATACAAAACTATAAGTTAAACGATGACATAGTTTTAGAAAATAGTACAATAAAATATAACTATTTTCGTTTGATAACAAATAAATTAATGAAAACAAAAATATCTAATTAACTCAAAAGATTCATAAAATTACAATTAAGAAAAAAGACTCATTATACAGCAATTAAATTAGCCAACCACAAACATTTTCACATTAATTTTAAAATTACCGATATATGGTTCGAAGCGACTTCAATATCCCTCCATTGAATTTTATAATATCGAATACTCGTTTTATTTTATCCAGCCCTAGAGAGGCCATCTTTTGAGATGGGTTTAATATAAAATTTCACTTTCAATATCTAGAACATAAGTCCTTTAATTTGTTTACTTCTTAAGGTCTTAAAGACTATACGCGACTTGTAGTACTTTTAGAATCAAACACTCAGCATAGCATTGGTAGCCAGAAGAAGGAAATAGTTCACCTTTTCCTCACTTGTAGTGCTTTGCAGACATGTTTATTTCGGGTTCTCAGAACCTCCGAGCCGAGGATCGACTTCCGGTTTCTTTGGCAAGCGTTACACCGGAAATCAGTCCTGGTCACGAAACTTTCGTGACGAAAGTTCTACATTACGCCACGAGCATTGACTGTTTTTTAGGTTTAATTTTGTTTATAAACGTTAAAATTTCAACATTCAGAAAAAGGCGATGTAGTTTTCTTTAAAGTGCGAGTTCTATATTTAGTAAAAAGATAGAAAATGTTTTTTACAAATTATCATTGTTTTATTGAATTAATAAAAAGAAGGACGGTCTAGCAGATGCTATTAAAAATCGGATGTTTTTTTTAAATCAGAGACAAAGATAATTATCTCTTATTGTGCTACTTTGCAACAAGCATGTTTTGCAAACTCATAGCAAGGAGGGGTGGCGCTAGTTGTCACGGCGAACTTGTGGCAAACTCGTTTTGGAAGCGAGGGTGGCGATTCTGCATTGTTAGTTTGTTGTATCAAGTAAAAATCAAACTTGCTGCAAAACTATCTGAATTTAGATCAATGGTTCCCTGGTCTACAGCTCAATTAGCCCTGATTTACACTGGCTGCTAAATTTTTAACCAAAAGATTTAACGAATTACAAAAGTTCCGTTTGGAATATAGCTGTTTTACGAGCGTTTTTTTCTTTGCCGTTTTAAATTTTTAAAAAGTGTTAAACGAACGCAAGGAACAGAATTCAATGCTTTGTGTACTAGAAAAGAACTGATTCGAAGTTCGCGCCTGAAATAGTATCCTAATGGTTGTATCAAATGAGACATTTTTTAAAAAACTAAGTAATATTGAAAGATGGTAATGAGAAAACCATAGCATTTTGAAGGTAAAGTATTTTGCACTTAACAGAAATGCTTTATTTCATACCTATAACCCAGTTTGCCACAAGTTCGCCGTGACAACTAGCGCCACCCCTCCTTGCAATGCAAGCTTGCTGTGAAGGTGTCATGACAAATTCACAGCACGTTTGCAAAGCAAGCTTGATGCAAAGATGATAGCACAATAAGAGATAATTATCTTTGTATCTGTTTTAAAAAAAACATCCGATTTTAATGGCATCTCCTAGACCTTCCTTCTTTTTATTAATTCAATAAATCAATGATGATTTGTGAAAAAACTAACTTTTTTATAAAAAAAAAAAATTGGAAACATTTTCCATCTTTTTACTAAATATAGAACTCGCACTTTAAAGAAAATTTTATCGCCTTTTCTTGATGTTGAAATTTTAACGTTTATAAACAAAATTTAACCTAAAAAACAGTCCAAGTTTGTTGAAAACTTGTTTCAAGCTTGCACTCTTGTTATGTCAAATTTGTTGTAAGCTTGCACATTTGCAGAGCAAGATTGCTGCAACTTTGCTACAAACTAAAATTGCTGTCTGGGTATATTATAGAAATTATCTCCAGTTTCATACTCATTTCAGCACAAGATCATATGAAAGTACTCATCAGCATATGCTAACACTTTTAATATTTTTTAAAATTTGTTATATACATAAATAAATTGTAACTCAATAATAACTGAAATGCATCAATTATAATTTAACTTATAGAAGCCATTAAAAAGATAAGCAAGATTACATTTTTATAATTTTTATTTACATTTATCAAGAAAAATATAATAGCTACTTCAAAGTGGAGAAATACAGTACATACAATTAATATGGTGTAAATTAAAAATACATGAGCAATTGGAAGTTTTGATATATCCTTCTATTGACAGAGCTCTAAAACTAAAGCAATGGTAATTAATTTTTCTAGATATATAATGAACATAAAGATTCTATGCCATGAATGCCAAGCTTGAATGTCAACCCAAATGATAAAATCAACATTTTTTTCAAAATAAACATAGGTAATATCCTAGAAGCTACCAACAGTTTTTTAATCTGTATTATAAAGGATTTTATAAATAATAATACTTTAAATTAAAAAAAATTGCGTAACATAATTTCAAAAACAGAATCATTCTTGGCAAGTGTTTATAAAACCATTTAATTATAAATTACTTCTCATTCTGATTCAATTTTTATTCTTACAGTAAATTTTACAGTTTACTGTTTACCTTTAATGATGAAAATGGATTCCAGATGAAACTTTCATAACTGATTACAGACTATCTGAATTTACAATAATATTCAACATTTAATCATATATAAACAATAATGTCTATCACTATCAATTTTTAAACTTTTTTCCTTTAAAATAAAAGAAGGTACACGAAAAATTAGGTTTTCCAAACATATAAATGACAAGAAAACCGAAAAAAATTTATCAAATCTACTAACTATCAAATAGTAACAACAATAACAGTTAATAGAAATAATCCATCAGAAAAGATAAAGTAATTAAAAATGAGATTATCAAGAAAAAAAATCATGGATAAAAATTTTAATTCGGAATGAAAAGTTAAACTCAAAAAGTAAACAAACATTATCCTCGTCGAAACAATGAACAGTGATGGGGGGGGCGAAGCACACGGCCTCTGGGGGCCACAATCTTCGACACATGACGATATAGCAAACTTAAACATTATTAAAAGATGAAATTAACCTGAATGAGGAGTTTACATGAGGGGCGTCGAAACATGGTGGAAGATGTTAACGGCAGATTAGCGCTTTGACGACATGCGCGGCTGACATTGTCACGTGACTGTGAATCGACTCCATTGCTTAAATCGAAGGTTACCCGAAAACGCTTTGGGTATCAAAAATAAACAAAGGACAAAACTCTTTCATAGATAAAAAATTTAGAGGCACATTTACAGTGAAACGGTTTTCTTAAATCGAGTCTTCAAATAAAATCTTCTTCATCAAAATCAAAAGCAAATTTTAGCAAAGAGTCAATCAAAAGTAAGTTGTAAGTCAACACTGATCGGATCCGGTTTCATAATATCAGAATTTTTTTTTATCTTCCTGAAGCCCTTTATGCAATTCAAGAAATCTGGACTTTAATTTTCAAAAATCTGGTCTTAAATTAGAAGTTCGGGTTTGGTTTTTAAAAGACAATTAAATTTAAACGAAGATTAGCTCTTTGGCAGGCACTTGCTTTAAAACCGCAGACCTTTGGGTCCCGATTCACGCTTCTTAACCACTAGTTAAAAGGGATTCCTATTTCCCGGAGGTAGATACTTGGCTTATATACATCAGGGATGGCGCAGCACGGTGCACTACAGGAGCATCCCCCAGCTTGTTCTGATATTATCTGAATATCAAGGAAGTGATAATTGTGCTGCGTGCATATTGCTACTCCGATTGTTTGTGCGGAGGCACGTGCAGGCTTTGTGCTATGAAATCTATCATAGACTTTTGAAATGGGAGAGCTGCTTTTGCTGTAGGAGTTTGTATCATCGGGAACTTTTTCCTAAGGGTTCTAAAACCTTTTAAGAAAATCACAAATAATATGTCTATGTTTGGAAAAACATCTAATTACAAGCGCCATTAAAATGCTAGCGGAACGAGTGCTGAACAAGGACTGATGTAGCACAATCCGGGACTTCCCCTCGACTTGTCACTCATTGTGCGAAATGTCGTTCGTTAAGCGAGTCTTTTTTCACAACTTATTTTGCTCGTTATGCGAATTACTCGTTATGAGAAGTGCTCGTTAAGCGGAGTCTTCACAGTATTATAGCACAAAAATGATTTTTTTATGCCCGATTAAAATTAAAGAGAAACATCTCTTTTGTGATATTAGTTGCCCTGCAATTTTTTCCCTTATTTTAACAAATTTTCAGAGGATCAGCAACTCTATTAGCACAAGATATTGTAGGATATTTTCACGATTTTGTTCAATATTCTGAATTCCCTCACAATATCGTGATACTTAGAAATGTTAAATGGTGCATACTGTGTTTTCGCTCTTTCCTCATATCTGTATCTAGAAAGAGTCATAAAAGCACTAATCCAAGTAGAACACTATATTGTATAACATTTTAAAAGTTAAAAAGAACAAATGATATTGCTTTAAAACATTTAAATGGTGAAAAATATAAGACTTTTGTTTGTTCAATATTGGGTCCAATTTTGAGTCAATACTGTTACAAACATGGAAAGTCGCTTCCCAGCAATGTGAGTCTTACGGTTGGGAAGAGAGTTTTACAGGGATAAGTATGAGATGACCGACAGCAGCCACGTCTGGACCTCTGACCTTGGCTACAAACTTGGCGACGAAATATGGGATCTCAAAGGTGCTGGAATCTTCTCGATATTTCTATTAGGAGAGAAGATATGCTTGAGTGTACTAGATAATTCCATGTGACGTCACGGCCTGCCGGGGGAGACTGTATAAGGAGAGCGCTTGGTTGACGGAGGGTGTTGATCGACTCGGATCGCCTTGGAGCGCGAACGTCTTTGGAGTTCTATCTGCTGTGCGAGCTGGTAAGCTGTTAGACGCCGAGTGGTAGTAGTGTTGATCCATTGGGAACGCCTTTAGAGCTTCGTCCGCAGTGCTAGCTAGGAAGCTGGTGAGCTGAGCACTGTTGAAAGTGCAGTTACTGCCGTTACTAGTTATTTGCTGACTGTTTGTGTTGCTAAATATCAAAGTGCTGAACTGTTATTACTTGTGTGTTGTTGTCTGTTTACATTGGTAATCTGTGCAAGAACTATTGTTTCCTGTACCTGTGCTACATGTTTTCCTGCATATTTGTAAATATACCTTCATTCTTCATTATCCTGCGTGTTGGACTGTTTACACCATACACCCACTGAAAGATTTCGTAACAATACTGTAACCTCTCTAGTTTCAAATATTGTACTATTTTTTTCCCTTCCATACCGCGTGACTTGATAATAAATTAATCGACATTGTCTACTTTTGCGAACCTTGGAATCGAGCCCGGCACCATTTCGTTGGCTGATCAGTCGTCTTATCCATTTAGACAGCGAGGCATTGAACGGTGAGTATAGACTTTGGTAATGGAGCTTGGCTCGATACGATGTACCATGCATCTCCACACCTTATTTTGAAGTGCATTCTTAATTTAAATTTGAAAATGCGATTTGAAGTCAAAAAGGGAGCAATTTTCTTTCGTAACTAATATTTGCTATGGGAATTAAGGTTCAAACGGAATTACTTTTAAAAATATGGAACATAAAACAGTTATCACTTATTTATTACCGTTTTTGGGATTTAATTTTGTTTAGGAACATTAAAACTTCAGCATTAAGAAAAAGGTGATATGTAGTTCTCTATAAAACACGAGTTGATCATCGTAACTGTTAGTTTGCATAAGGAGAATTATATATAGCAAAAATTGGGATGGAGAATTTTTCAAAACTAAAATTTTTTATAAATGTGTCTAGTTAATTTTCTTATATTAACATTATTTCAGTTTAAATAAACAAAAACAGGACGATCTAGGATATTTATTAAAAATCAGATGTGTTTTTTTAAAACAGAGATAAAGAATTTAAACCAGGAGATGAATAAGCGTGCCCAGGTTGTCTTGTCACTTCAGATAAAAAATGAGTAATAAAAGATTGCTTCATATTGTTAACTGATTGTTAAGACCATTGGAATAGAGGAACCTCAAAATACGG
>BGPR01004443.1:70093-112203 GCA_013235015.1 Araneus ventricosus | reverse complement strand
CAATCGTTACAGGGGATGAGTCGTGGTGCTACCAGTACGATCCGGAGACCAAGTGACAGTCCATGGAATGGTGTTCATCTTCGTCCCCCTTCCCAAAAAATATCGTCTGACCAAATCCAGGATTATGATGCTGTTGATCGCCTTTTTCGACAGTAAGTGCTTGATCCATCATGAATTTGTACCCGCGGGTACTACCTTCAATGCAGAATCTTACGAGGGAGTTTTGAAACGGCTGCTGCAACGCATAAGGCGGATTCGGCCCCAGTTGTACCAGAGTGGTCAGTGGAAATTGCTTCACGTCAATGCCCGTCCACACACTGCCATCCGCGTGAGGCAGTTCCTCTCTACACGCAAGGTGACAGTTCTTGAACACCCTCCATATTCTGCAGATCTGGCATCTGCAGACTTCTTCTTGTTTCCCCGCCTCAAAGGAGTCCTGAAAGGTCTACGCTTTTCCGACATTGCGCAGATAACGTGTGACAACGGTGCTTCGAGCGATACCGAAAGAAGCGTTTGCTCACAGTTTCCAGCAGCTGTACAACCGATGTCAAAAGTGTATTGTAGCTAATGGTGATTACTTTGAATGCTAGTAAAGGTATTTTGTTTGTATACTTTGTTTCCTTTATTTTATGAGACCATTCACCGAACTTTTCGAACGTACCTTGTATGACATAATGGGGCATGACTCTATTATGTTTTCTATTTAAAAATTGCCAGGTCTAGCCATACTGCACCACACGTGCGGTTTAAACATTATGATCCAAAGTTTGGAATATCTGTTTGTCCTTCAAGTCACCAATTTAACAGGAGTTAACAATTTAATGGTTGATCGGCAGGTGATGTTCAGTAATAATTAGGTCAAAAGAGAACATCATGGGGAAGAGATTTGAAGAGTTTTTTAATATCGTCCAAAAAGCAATAAAATAAAAAAAACAATAAGAATCCAAAGATAAGTGTAATAAAAAATATTTTATGGGATCAATAATTTGCAGTAAAGTAAATACACACAATTTAAAATGTCATCATTATTTATAACATGCCCCAGAATAAATCATAAATATGTTTAAATGCTCCATGACTTGCGAATCAGCTTCTCACACAAAAACAAAATTGTTTCTTAAACGAATAGAATAACATCATTCCAACTGATCGAATCAGAACTCGCCAACTTTTTGAACGCACAACAAACTTCATATAGCCATAGGCTAATCAATTCTGGATATTTCACGCATTTCCATTTTAATTTCTCAATTACGCTCCGAGGGAAAAAAACTAGTTTCTGTCATTTTCATATGAAAAAAATCGTGAAAATTTCTAATGCTTTATTGCCAAGTAGAAAACGCGTTATTTTTTGCTGTTACCTTTCACAGCTTAGTGAAGAATGTCATGTTCATGTTCATGATTATCGTTTCACATCAGAAAAGACCGAAAGAAATGTGATCTTTAATGGGCACAGGTATCCAATAAGGAATTAACTCCATAATGAGCATTTTCTGATATAGGTATCTTCCAAACCATTTGTGGGAAAATTCTAATCTTGCAGTTTATAAATTGAATTATTCTATTATAAACTAGCCGCCTTTGGCGACCAGTTTGTTCGCCAGGAATATATGTAATTTCAACTGAATATCTTATGTATAAATTGATATTCATGGTTCCCTTAACAAAGTAGTTTTAAATTCGAAATTTTGATAGATATTTAACCCATGTTCTTTCAATAGCCTTGCACCTATTCTGTTCGTTGTCTCCATGAACGTCCCTAATTGAGTCGATTAACTGTCTGTGTCATATAGCATACAATTTCCCGTTGTCGGCATCAACTTCACTCTCTTATTCCTCTTGAAAAATATGCATTTGTTTTTAACTTTACAATGTCGTGGCGCATTTTACGTCCAGCAGCAAATTAGCTGTATGAAATAATTCTGATTAGAACATATCATTAAACATTAAGATATTACCTTAGCTTTCAACAATGAAAAAGAAACATGCAAATAAATATTTATTGAAACATTGAAAATGGTTTGAATTGCTTTGACACAATGGAAATAATTGTTGTAATTTATGCAAAAAATATTTTTAGAAGGTTACTAAAATTAGAAAAAAAATGTACGGCAACTGAAATGATATCATTGAAAAGGTAATATTTTGCACTTTCAGATGGCGAAAAAATGATTTTGTAGCTGTAATATTTTCGGAAGTTATTAAGGAAAAACTCCAAACTTTCACTTAATTTTTAATTAATTAAAATTCTAATTAAAAATTAGAAAACGGTTCCGAAGTGCAGGCGGTCTGCCCTGTAGAGCGCCATAACACAGACACGCACATTCTCCTTATTATTAGTAGAGATAACATCCTTGCCTTTATTATTAATAGAGGTAACATGCTTTCTTTTCTCATTAGTAAAGATAACATGCTTGCCTTTATTATTAGTAGAGGGAACATGCTTGCCTTTATTATTAGTAGAGATAACATGCTCACTTTTTCAGAAAAGACAAAACACATTCTAGAAACATGCAGCTCGAAATTCATAAAGAGTGATGGCTGAATCCAAAGTGCATAAGGGCATCCAATTTAGGTATAACAAAGGACATAACATCAGAAAATTTAAAAAATACCTTTTAGAGAAAATGCAAACAGATGTTTTGAAACTTCGTTCAGTGTCTATTTATTGAAGGTTAAATATATCTGAACTGTACATGTTGAATTGCTTTATGTATGTTTGAAACTGAATTCAATACAATTTGTTTCGGTATGCTGAAACGTTTTAAGTAAATGTTCCGTATATATTTAAATGAAGAATAAATTCTTTCGTAAAATGATAGATTTAGGTAAAAAAATTGAAGGAAACTTGATTTCAAAACTGCTCTTAATCAGAATATAATATTCAATTCACTGTGAAATAATGTGGCATACAAGAACAAAATCTATTCCAAACTCCGCAATAGAATGCAAAAACAAAGATACTTTCGAGGTTTTAATATTTTGAAGTCAAGCGCATTCGTTTTCGAAAAGGAATCGAAAATTCATTTCATATATTTTCGTTATTATTTTATTTGAATTTTTAAAAACTTTAGTTAAATGTTCAATACATATTTAAATGAATATTAAATTATTAGGTAAAAGGATAGATTGAGCTAAAAAAGCTGAAGAAAATCCTAATTTCTTAACTACTCAGAAAACCACTATTATCCACTATTCAAACCACTATTATCAAATAATTTGGCATATAAGAAAAAGATCTACACCGAATTCAGCCATAGAATGCAAAGAAGTTTTAATATTTTGAATTCAAGTGCATTCGTTGTCGAAAAGGAATCGGGAAATATACTTATTTTTCAATTCTTGTTTTATTTCCTCTTTTTCGAGTATCGAACTGAAGAGGCCAAAAGAGAAATAGAATATATTTAAGAATTTTTTACTCCCAAACTTAGTTTTGGTTTCCTGGGCAAGCGAACGGAAAAAGGACAAAAAAAGAATAATTCTTTCTCGGGAAGAGAGAGAACATTGAATTTTAGTTACCAGAAAAACCGACTTCGGCCATTAAAAGTCAATGAAAGTTCCTAAGCAGACTTTTAAAGAAAGAGAGAAAAGAATATGAATACCATGGAGTCAAAAAGAAGTAAAGCAGAAATTGAATCAAACATCTACAATAAAAACAACAATATGAAATATCTGGAGTACAAAAAGATCTTTTTACAAATAAAACACTTTGTTAGTATGGTTTAGAATTTTGTATATGTGGAATTCTTTGTTATCGTTTCCTTTTAACTCGTACCTCCTTTTCAAGAATTTTACCTATTATTATCAATCATCATTCCGTGAAAAGGGAATATATTCTATGTTATATATATATATATATATATATATATATACGCATAAAATCGCACACATAAAAATGCACACACACGAATACACAAAGAAATACATTTGTCCCTTATCTTATCTTTTATTAAAGGGAGTTTCATCTGCACTCGAAGAGAGAATAACTTCAATTTTGTCATAAATATTTGTCCATTCAAACTTTTCTTTGTTAATTTATTCGCTAAATATTATTTACGCAAGGTTCTTGTTTCCAGTATATTTTCATTCATGCCAACTGTATGAAATTAAGATTATTTCAATAATGTTAACATTTAATAACGCACCTGAAGTTTCATGACAAAATAATTCGTTTTGAAATGCAAAGTCTCATGAATTGCAAGAAAAATTCTAACTGTTGGCCTCCTATGTCTAGACGCTGCTCAGCGGTAAAAAAAGTTGAATCATGAAACAACCTTTATTACAATTGAAGGAATTTAAAAATATCGAAAATACAAATTTCATTGAAGAGACTTTCTATAAATGACGAGATTATTTATTTTATAGTAATCATTTCTAAATGTGTTACTGAATATTTTTGTAATATTTATTTAAATTGAGTTGGTATTATTTGGAACATACTGTACTCAATGTGTAACAATGATCTGTTTTGGATAAGACGAATGAAATCATGTATAAATTTTAAGAATTTCTACCGTCGTAAACCATATCTATGCGAAGAAATTGGTATTTTATAAGTGATATGTGTATTTTATTTCGAAACTAATTCAACTCCATGCATTACAGCTAACATATATTTATTTATAACTTTTATCAAAGCACAAACTTATTTTTTTAAGTGATTCGAATAGCTTTCTCTTTTAGCGTCAACCGACGACGGCCGCGTTCTCTCGGCGACTGTTTCCGGAGAACTCACTTTCAGAACATTGATGTCGTACCGCCATCATCGCATGCTTTACATAATAGCTCAAATGTAAAAAAATATCTGAAAATTGAAATTAAAAATAATTTTACAAATTAAAAACAAACGAAATGACAATGAACATAACACAGTTAAAGATGACAATTAAAATAAAACAATTTAAACAAGTACGACACTTCACATCTAATAATAATTTACATAAATTTATCAAATTTTTAAAATTTCTTACCGGTTTTGTCTCTAAAATAAAATTCTTTCAGATTCCATGTAACAAGGTAATCTCTAAATATAACGATTCTTCTTGAAGATAATGTAAAGACAACACTAAATGCTTCAAATTTCTTATAGCATAATGACAACGTTATGTTTCAATTCATAGAAAGCCTATCTCAGTTTTGCTGTCAGTTGATACATTTTTTCATCCTAGAGCAGTTATGAATATTTATCTCTAGCATTTGGTGTTTTCTGCTTGTGTCTTTCCTTACAATGATAAAAAATGAAAACACTATAATGAATTTCTAGTAGTGGAAATATATACATTTTTATTTTTTCTATAATTTATTCAAAATTATCGATGCAATGAACATATCTCGAATTAGAAAGATTATTCTTGCAGATATTAAAATAATACTAAATAATGCAAATTTCTTACAGAGTATCAATAAGGTTAAAATTCATTTCTTGGGTAGTCTTAATTCAATACAGATGTGATTGGATAATTGTGCATCTGAATGAATATGGATATTTTGCGATAATATTTGGAATGACGCTACTGTCTCTTTATAGACGAAATATGTTTCACTTTATAGAGTCTCTATTTGAAAAGATTAGTAGAAATATATAAGCCCTCTTTTTATAAATTATTTCTCTTTTTTACATTTTAATCAGATTCTTGCGTTATCCATGTTGACCTTCTTGGAAATTTCTAAACTCAAAGTAAATTATAGAAAGCAATACCTAGTGAGAGAAGGACTGATGAAATTAAAGCCTAAATCATTTCTGTGATAAACAAGTATATCAAAAGCCCATAAATTGTCGCTTAACAAGCGAAACAACCTATCTCAATTTTTCAAATTTTACAAAAGAAAAATAATTGAATTTTTTGCAACCAGTAATAACCAGTAAATCACGCTCTTCATGAAAAGTAGACTGAGAAATGCAAATAAATATATTATACAGCCCCTCAAAAAGTGGACGTTGCATGTCAACAGTGGGAATTTGCAGTTTTTTGTAAATATTTCGGAAACTATTATATATGTATACACTTGATTTTTTGTTTACCGACATAATAACTTCTCAGCCTTCCTCTCATGAAAAAATTTCACTATGTTACAATTCATTTTTATGACAGTCATTTTAAAACAAAATTTAAAAATATTTAATTTCTTTTATTAATGAATTTTTTCATGATGTAATGTAAACAATTGGTGTTCTTTTAGTGAATGAAAAAAATTTTGAGAAATATATAATACTTTCCGAGATATTGTCATAAGTTCCTAAAATCCATTGAACATGGGAAACGCCTATATCACAACTATATAAAAATTGATGGGAAGCTAATTTCTTGGCGGGGAGTCGATTAAGCGAAAAACATTGATAGGCGTGTTTGGAAAATTCCGAGATATCTGTTAATTAACTATGTTAATTAACTCTGCTAATCATTTTTTTATCTGAATAAACCTGTCCTCTTCAGCCATTAACACTGACACTAATTTTATGAAGATATTGCAATGTATACCAGAATTACAGAGGTGTCCCATTCATTTGGTTGACGACTGTACCTGTTGCTTTATATTCATACCAGATGTGAAAAGAATCAGAAATAATCGTTATCGGTTGAAAAAATTCAGTTTTATTCCTCTAATTGCAACATTTGAGGAACTCAGATTGGTGATGGTGTAGCTTATTCAGTGGCCGAATCAAATGCCGAAGATGTCCCATTTCGATAAATAAAATTTTCAATCACAACAGGCATAAATTAATTGATTTGTATTGGGAACTTCCATCCTATCCAACAGTCTATTGTCTTTGTCACAATTTCCTTACTGCAAGTTCCAAAGTGCTTTTTAAAATACTGGTGTTGGGCTAAGTGGCCAAGGGGCTCTTTATCCCAAATTCCCCATCTCTTTGCATCGCCGAGCCATTAAGTGCTTCTTAAGCGCTTTTCACAGTTCAGTTCATAAAAACTGTGAATGCGTTTTATCGGTACTGAAAAGTTATTTTTAGTGTTAGATGGTTATGGTAAGTAAATATGCAGACTGGAGAGATATCCAGCAATATCTCCAAGTAAGATATGACACCAGCTTGACGGGATTTTTGAGGTTCATTCGTTTAAATTTAAGTGCTCATTTTAAGATTTTTGAAAGCATTTGCTGGAAATCGATGAATTCAAAAGTGGTTTTCCGAAAAAGAGTTTTGAATTTACTTCACAGCCCTACCTAATTTCATTGTTTTCATCGGAATCAGACATTTAATGGATTATTTTTAATATGCCCTAATTTTCAGTATTCATATTTTAGTGAGTGAAATGTAATTGTAGTAATTAGTATGCTGAATTTTAACTTAGTTATATTTTACTTATTTTTATTCGTAAACATACTTTGCTAAAATTAGAAATTATCACTGAAATACGTTTGAAAAGTTGAAACACACCATTTTTTGCAAATAACCTTACCTCAATTCTAACTAGCTCATTTAAAACTTTCTGCAAAATTCGTATTGATTAAATTAAATTTATTACAAGTATTCACATCCTTAACAAAGATTAATTCAATACTGGATAATATTTTTATCAGTAATTTTAAAGACTTGATGTCTAAATTAAGATTGTTGACGAGTCTTTTCAATTCTATGCTTAGGTATTTGCTGACATTTTGCATTCTCTGCAGCTCTCTGTTAGAGTAACAGTATTCAATAGATATGGGATAATGCTATAAATACCTGTAATTAAATAATTTAGAATTTGTAATTACAAAATAATCGAAATTCATTTCATAATGAATAAAATTCTGTTAAATTCACATCAAAATCCCCCCGTCCTGCCACGAAGCAGTCCAGTGTATCTGAGTGACGACCGCTGCAATAACTCGAGTGTTTAGGCCGGAGTCCTAATGGCCATCACCGGACACGGCCTGACCCCTCACGCAGGAGGCACTCACTATAACCGGCGTAGGACAAGCCAAAGCCATTATTGAAGCCACCAGGGAAGCGAGACCCTGCTTAATTATCTGGCGTCTTCTCACCCACGTACTCGTGGTTCCCACCTGTGGGATATTATTCTCGTAAATGACCAATTTATTGAAATACAAAAGGACTCACTTCGTGTGTCACGTGATAAACGTCAAATACACCAAGAAAATATAATTTTGGAACAAATTGTGCAGTTTACAGGATAAAAAGAGAGTAGCTTTACATGACCACCATGAACAATATGCAGTTATATGTTGGCTAATTTTAAGGATAAAAATATTTTCCATTCATTTCTTTAGACGACGCAATTTTGCTTAAAAGTCCTTAATAATTTTACTAAGCGAAACATTTTTAAAGTTGATTTTAACGTTCCATTAAAACCATTCGCTGCATAGTGTTATACAGGTCGGACTGCGAAGATGGTTCTTGTTGACTGTGGGTTCAACAAACTTCTGGTATACTCTCACTGTAAGCAACTACAGGAAAAATAGATACTGAAAATATGATTATGTTAAAAAAATATTGATAATATTGAATTAAACAGAGGCGTTCAATATTCTTTTCTATATATGAATCGCACATACATTCAGAGACACACATTTCACATAAAACAGCCATTCTTTATCATTCCTAATTCAACTATACCGTACGAAATTGTTGTTCTATTTAGGGAATTTAACTAACCAAATCCATTTTTCAATTCCTACTATTAGTTCACACTCTCCCTATATATATATGTAGTATCCCGCCAGGAGGCACTCGTCTCTTAGCTGACGTCGTCAGATGATCTTGCCTTCGTTGAGACAGACGTTGTGTGTGTAATGGCGAACGATGGAACAACGCCAGAACTGTCGGCGGTGATTACTTGATGTGCACAGAGCGGTAAGCAACCCTCTAATTCTTTCACCTTTATCTTATTCATTTAAATGTTTGTACCGTCCTAAATATTTGTACTATCATTATTAAATTTCTTTAATAGCAGAGACACGTCACTCACCTATCTCAAAACCACACTTATAGGACCTGGGCACCCATACTACATGTCGTCCGGTTGGAACTCATCTACTTTTAAAATCCTAAGAATAACCATACTATTATTTTTTTGATGGCTACAAGTGATTATTTGATGTTGTACAGGCCTTTGTCAATGAAACCAAGCTGGATTACCATTAACGTTGAGTATAAAACATACCGGTTTTCAAAGCCGAAACTCAGTACTTCGTCCTGCCAAACTGTAAGAGTACATTTTCATCATTCTCCTATAATTTGAAGAAAACGTTGATGCTTGTTGAAGATGTGGATGCTTGATGCAATTTTGACATTGATGAAGATTTAACTGTAGGAAAGTTGAAGAATTATTTTCCTAATTTCTTTGATTTAAGAATTTTATTTGATGAGCAGATTCTTAATTTTGATCAAATTATTTTGATGAAGCGAAGTTACATGATGAAAACTTTGCTTATTTGATGTTGAACTTAGTTCTTCTATTTTTCCTACAAGAATATTTAGTTTGAAGAGAATATTTTTTGATGCTTTGATATTAAACTTTTGATGTTTTGAAATTAGAACTTTGAAATTTAATTTTTGAACTAATACTTTCGTGTTGTATTTTGCATCTTCTATTTTTCCTGAATCAAAAGATTTATTTTGAATGATTTGATGAATATTGAAATAATGCCTAATTTAGTGACCATATAAGTTTACATCTTCCTGTTTTCTTCAAAGAAAAAAAAAGAATATTTTTTGATGCATAGTTTTGATATATATATTTGAAGAATTTGTATTTGATGCTATTGATATTTGCACTCCTCAATTTTGTTTCCTTAGACAAAAGCTATTTCTGAAGATCATATATTTTGAGAAATTAATATTTTATTGTTGAATTGATCATTTGAAGAAATTTTGATAATGGAATTCTATTCTCTGCTTTGATTTATATTTTACGAAAGCAGTTTCATATTTCAATTTTGAATGACCTAAATATTTGATATTCCTTTGAGTTGAATGACAAGTTATTGTCAACTATCTTTTTGAATATTTGTGACTGTTCTTGAGAAATACTTAGAGTAAATTACTCTAAATGGTACTTCGAAAATCGCTAAATCTAAAACAAGTAGTAAGAATCAAATCAGCTTTTGCATCGCTTAATCTTTGGTGCTGAGGAAGGCGATGCATTCGTCGTTCTAGATTACGAAAATTTTCGAGTTTCCATCAGACTGTCAGTTCAGAAGAAACAAAACAGAAAGTTGTTGTAGAATTTTCGCTTAAAGATTTAATCGCAATATGTAATCTACTACATCCTAGATTTTTATACTGATTTAGACAAATGTTGTGATACTATTCTAACGCATCTCCTTTGATCTTTCGCTGTAACAACAGCAGAGTATCTGATTTTAGTGAGCAGTTGGCCTTGAAGGAATCAGGAACCAGAAACTAACGGACTCTGCCAGCCAGAGTAAAACAAAACGTAAATTAATACTCAGATCGCAGAAGAATTACCGGAAATAGCAAATTGTTTTTTTGATGGAGTCAGCTCAAAATTCATTTGCCTTTATTTGATATGCAAAACACCTCTGATAATTCTTTTCCGGGCGTTTAGTCTAAAGATATTGTTGATTTAGTGGAAACCCTTTTCATCTCGAGAGATGATTACAGCATTGAAACTTTTATTTCTGATGTTGAAGATATATTTAACTTACACTGTAGAATAAAGATCCATTCCTGCAAATTTATTTTCGTTAAAGATGTAGCGGATCCACTTGATTAACTTTAATGAGATCTATTCGTGGAATTACAAATTGGGAACAAATGAAACAACATTTATTGGATGAATTTTCGGATAAAATAAAACGGCTTGCAGATTGCATAAATTGATGGAATCTCGACATGAAACCATTTAAGGAAACGTACAAAGAATATTTGCAGCCATGTGAGAGATCTTGCTCCCACAAAGTTCTCTTGATGATTCCTCTTTGATTAGGTATGTCTCAGCAAATTCCCTGATTCATCGAACAATAAAATTATTTTTGTATAGTTTACAAATCCATTCCTGAATTTAAGGAAAAAATTGAAAATTTATGAAAAACTGTTTAATACTTAAGAACTTTTCGGCCAAACAATGACAAACAAATTGATCCCTCATGCTGCAAAATTTGATAAGCGTATCCCAAACCCACAACCAGTATACTTCTCCTGTGGTTTAAAGTCATAAAGTACCCAATGTACAGATAAACCATAGTAAAACAATGTGCAGTTACAAAAAATTTTGGCCATGTCTATTGCTAATTGCCCTCAAATTTCTCGCAATTCTGCATCCAAATCGACCCTAAACTTGCTACACAGCCTAGAACTGTAATCAATTTCTCTCCAAACGTTCCTCAAAATCTCTGTGCATGTGGATATTACACTTTCTAAGAATTCAGTGCTACTTTGTGACACTGGTTCTAAACCACCATCGTGTAGAAAACCTATTTGCAGGTTAGTTTCACCACCATTGTATATCCTTCCCAAATAACATTTTCTGGAATTGGCAAAACACGGGTCAAGAGTATTGGTTTCTTTCAAAGATTCCATTACTATTCAAAATCTGCTACCTGCAAAAATTCATGTTCTCAGTGATGACACACTTCCCTTTGATGTACTTATTGGAATTGACTTTCTGCAACAAAGCTGGTTACTTTTGATAAAGACTGGAATTCATTTCTGCGAAATAATAATGATGAGTATTTTTTTGTTCATGTTGCAAATGTGTAGTAGTTGTCCTTTTGATTTTATCGCATGTTAGTATTCAAATGTGAAATGAATTATCATCATTGATTAATAGCTATAAACCTAATAAAACTAAGGATACTGAGAAAGCTGAAAATGAATATTGTATTGCAAGATCAAATTCCTGTTTACCCAAAGAGCCAGACGACTCTCTTTTCACAAAACAGAAAGTAAATAAGACAAATAACTGATTGGCTAAAACCAGGGTATTATCAGAGAAAGTTGTTCAGATTACTGTTCTCTAGTGTTATGTAAGAAAAAAAGATGGGAATTTGCGACTCTGCATTAGATTATCGTAAATTAAATGCTAAAACGGATTTAAAGATAGATATCTTCCCTGATAGAAGAAGTTCTAGATCAATTGCACTCGGGAATTTTCTCAATATTGATTTGAAAAACGGATTCTTCCACGTGGAAATAGGAAGAGATAGTAAAGTTTACTTCATTTGTCACATGATGGACAATATGAATTTAATAAGAATCCCATTTGGTCTTGCAATAGCCCCAAGTATTTTCCAAGGTTTAGTAAATACATGTATTCGTAATCTTCTTAAAGAAGGCGGTATTGTATCTATATGGATGACATCATTATACCCAGTATTGATAAACATTGGTCTAAAGAGGTTATCAGGTGTACAAACTGCATCCGAATACAGTTGAACAATTTGAAGAAATACAACTTCTTGAAGTCTAAAATCAATTTCTTAGTTACATCGGCCGAAAACTTGGTAAAATAGTCCTTCTTTGGATAAAACCGTTGCCGTTCAAATTTTCCATTAAAGCCTTAATAGGTACAAAGCGTGTAGCCTCCATAAGTTATTTCAGTTTGACTAAAATTATGCATTTAGTGGCTAAATACTGAGTGACTTGCTTCGTGACAACACAAGTTTCATTTTGGACCCAAACAAAAATCAGCATTCAAACTCTAAAACCAAAGCTTTCTAGAAAATCCCTGTATTACATATTTTCAAGCAGATTGCAAAACTTGAGATTGCATACTGATGCCAGCAAATTTGGGTTATGAGCGCTATTCTCTTTCAGTCTGATGACTAATAAATTTCACCCAATTCATTACATGAGTAAAAACCTCTCCCCAGAGAAAGTATTCAGTTACGAACTTGAAGTTTTGCTTAATTAATGGAAGCTTTAGAAGATTCCGAAAACTATTTGGTTGGCAGTAAATTTCGGAATTATAACGAGTATTCAGCATTTCCAAAAGAAACTATGAAGTAAGACACAGTTAACACCAAAATTGCTAGATGGGCTTTATTTTGGAAGAATTTTAATCCTAAAATTGCATCATGATGAAACAGAAGATGAAGCCATGTAGATTGGCTCTAAGTCCGATACCTATTATGCTTGTAACACACGATGAAATAACATCTCAGGTGTCAATTTGTCAACCATTGATGGTCTCTAGTTTCAATCAAACAATATCTTGGAAAGAATAAGCAAATTAATGACTTTGTTCTTAAGAATAATGTCCTTTGCTCTAATTGCAAATGATTCTGAACTTTTAGTAGTTCCCGAAGCTTTTGCAGAAGAACAGAAATTATATAAGAAAATTACACATGGAATGGGTTCATTTTGCATTGGCAAAAAACCGAAGAACAGAGGTATTAGGCAAGAATTTTGCATCCTAATGCGCGTACTAAAATACTAGAAAATGTTATAATGATTGTGTAGAATGTATTTTTTGTATAATAGAAGCATGAAGAGTAAGGGAGAAAGTTTTTGAACCCGATGCCCAAAGACAATGTTCATAACACATACCATATTGATTTTATTGGACCTCTTCCTTCAGCCAATAAAGATACCAACACATCTTCACCGTGGACGCTTTCACTAAGTTCCGTGGTTTTACCTATTTAGATCTCCAATCTCTGCCCAAGAAGCTATTGATAAATTGGTGGCAAACAATATTCGGCAATCCTTACAGAATAATTGCTGATAGAGGTTCTGCCATTCACAACTAACAGATTTGAAACTTGTGCACTCTGAAGAAGGTATTCAACACCTAAAGATCACTACGGAATCCTAGAAATGGACAGATCGAACAGATACATAGGATCCTAATACCTGTTTTATCCAAGCTGTCCCGACGATCCAAAAGCTTGAGGAAATAAGTTTAAACATGTTCCCACCATGCAAGCGATATCATCAACAATCAACATCCAGAAGTACAAAATACCTCATTGAATGATGATAGAATTTTTTAAGAATGAAGAACAAAGACATCAAAGGTCAATGATGCAACATGAAAAGAGTACTTAAACCATTTGATGCATGAACGTGATGAAATGAAACGATGCTAAAGAAAAAAAACATCCTGAAAGTTCAAGAAGAGAAAATCATTCGAAACTACGATAAAGAAAAAACACACCAGTGCACAAGGTTGGAGACTCCGTTGCAATTCCAGCAGAACACAGTTTAGGGACTGGCTAAAACAAACCAAGAATTCTTCCGGACCTTACAGAGTGATTAAAGTCAAAATGGAAGGACCGCTATGATGTCAAAAGTAGGACAACATGAAGGACCTAACATCACATGCCGCAACAGACCGCATGAAAGTATGGAACAATTCCATAAATCGGACTCCAGTTCTGCATTAAAACAAGACTCTATATTTTTTTCTGGCTTTTATTGTTTGTATACTTTTCTGTCTCGTTTTTATTCATTTCAATTCTCATGTACAAACCTTCAACTCATAGTATTTTAGGTATTTGATGGAACCAGAATCCTTCTTGCCAAGGTTCCCTCTCCCATCAAATATATGTAGTATCCCGCCAGAGCACTGTTCAATCTAACTTGACGTCACGTCAGATGATCTGCGCTGGTTAGACAGACGCTGTGTAGTATAAGATGCAACGATAAGGAACTTCACGAGAACTGTCGGCGATTACTTGATGTACAGGGCAGTGGCCGCCCTCTATCTTTCACCTTATCTTATTCTGATCTTAAATGTTTGTGCCGTCCTAATCTGTGTGCTGTCCATATTAATTTTTAGCCATGGGAACTGCGTCCTCACCTGTCTACGAAACTACACTACATATGGGACCTAGGCACCCATACTACATATATATATATATTTAAGACCCTTCCTGACGAGCGACTCGCTATGATATTTTTCATTTTTTGGTTTTTTCTGGTTTTTGTCTATTTAGCCATTTTGTCTTTTTTTACTGTTTTTGAGTTTTTATCTTGTGTTTATATGTTGGTTTTGATATATATATATTTATTTATATATCTTGTTCAAATTTTGCAATCGATTTTAAACTAACTTCCCGATGAGCTGGAGACTTGAAACTTTAAACATAGCTCAGAACTAGATGACAATGCAATATTAATTCGCTTTCTTGTGTGTCTGTCATTTCATATTTTGCATGACGCATGCGCAGTACGTTTTTCATTATATCTCGAAAACTATTAACATTACAGACTTGGTTCTTGGGTATATGGTTGTCCCATGGGATCATCGAAGCACCCCCATATTTTAGCCATATCTTTGCGGATGCGCAGTACATTTTTCATTATATCTCGAATCACCTAAGTAGGAATTGACTTTAAAAAAAATTATATTACTTGTATATTATTAAAGCTGGAACGTAACCAGCTATTTTTAGATCTTCAAAAATGGTACTGAACCATTTAGACTAACCTCTATATTACAATTTCATTCCTTCTGGGCGTACTCACTTCAAAAACTAAACCTTCGGGAAAAAATATAAAATTGTATCATTGCCAGAAGTTCATGAAGTGCATGCAAAAGTAAATTCAGATTTGTTGCATTTGTATTACTTTAAATGGAATCTTTGTGCATCGGTTAGGAAAAGCTATAATTTCTTTTCCATAAATCTTTAATCCAGAGGCGACTTTTTTATGCTATACCCTTAATACTGGAAGTCTTTAGGAGGATACTACATGAATTGGACTCTCCCAACCTGGGTGGTCATTCGTCCCAACACTCCAGCTCCTGCTGTACCCTTCTCTTAAGGCGCACGGAAATGGTCTGTGGTGGGCAAAGATAATTGGTCCCCTAGCGCGCTCATCTACTAAGTAAACTCAAAACCTCACCTCCCCATAAAAGATGCCAACCGCCTCAGACCGGTTGGGAAAATCTCCAGACCGCCTCACTTGATGCGAGAGGGATAAAGTGGTTTCTCTTTAAGAAGGATTTGAATTCTCGTGCAAAAGTATTGAATAAAAGACATGGCATCAGGAAAAATTTTTAAGCAACATATTTTGCAGAAGAACGACCAGACACCTTTCACTCGAGAAATTTTTGCAATTATTTGTGTGAACGTGACCGAAAGCTTTCAATTTACACTGAAAATTCTGCCGTCCATTAACGGCTTCTAATGAGTGTTGCGAAACAATGGCAGTAAACTCCTGCTCCGTTTTTACCTATTCACGGGATTTATTTGTTCGAACGAGACAACGCTATTATGAACTTCATCATCCAGCTTTGAAGAGAAAAAAATCACTTAGAAAATTGCTATCTAGGAGAATAAAAGACACCGATTCGCCTCTCTCTCTCTTTTTAATTTCTGGTTCATCCCGGAATTAAGGACTCACCTTAAAAGGATTTTAGAAATAAAGAGCAAGTCTTTAGATGAAATTTTTCCGAGTTTCTATATCTTTTTTCACACTCTCCCAAACACGTCTGAATTTAATTCTTTTGCCAGATGGACTAATATTGGATAGGGAAGAAACTCAATCTTTTTCTTTGCTGCATGCTTAACTCTATACCTTTCTAGACAAATATCTTAGCAAAACTTCAAGTGAATAGCTGTCTTATACGGTATCGTTATCATTTTCCAAATCTATACGTAAATATAAATAAATTTTTGAAATATGAAAATAAGTGGAAAATGTCAAAGGCAGCTTTTTTTTGCTATAAGAGTGAAAGAGATATTTTGAATATCCTAAGAATAGAAAAGAAATAGATAATTTTTTTAGGAAATGCATAAACTTGTATTTTGCCTATTTTACACCTGACTGTTTTTCAAATTTATTTATTTAGTACCCATGCTGGGCCGGCCTACCCGTAGGGATATAAGGCCTAGAGGGGAAAGCAGGGAAGAAACAGTCTCGACAGCACTAGAGAACAGAGTACCCTCAGCCCAAGAGGCACGAAGAGCACACGAAAAAAATTAAAAACAAAAAAATAAACATTTACAAACTACACCCGAACAGGGGTGGAACCCAATCACAGAGTCAATATAGATTATTGGAGTATAATAATTACAACTGTTCACCCAGGTCCGGCCATACTAAAATCAATACAGCTCCAACAGAATAAAACAATATAAATATTAAAATGTACCGTTCGCAGGTCTGGGGAGACACCCGTCTATCAATAGCATACACTATCCCCGAAAGGGCGCAGGGGACTCAACTCCAGAGACATTTGCAAACACTAAACGATAATATCATTCCAAAATAACAATCAACGAAAACGCACACACAATGGACAACACAATTCGAAAAACAAAAACTCAAAAATAACACGTCTCGATCAAATAACATAGCATTTTTTTTATCGGAAACATTTAATATCATTTAAAAACCTTGGGTTATTTGATGTCCGGCCAGCCGCCTCAACCATAGTCAACTCGGAGAGGGGGCAGGTGAAATCCCGTACAGTCTTCAAAGTTTTATGATTAAATATTAAACGGCAGAGACAGACTCTATAATATCCATTAACTAAACATTTTAAGCTAACATCCAGTGCTCAATTTAAATATCAAGCGAGTATTTAAGCGAGCATCGAAACCCTTTTCCGTCTCCAGCAACAGTGTATTAAAACCCCAAAGAGAATCGATACCATCCGAACGGGACAAGTCGGCGGTAATTATCAGTCTTAAAATTTTTTAAAATATTTTTTAAATACAATGACAGATGAAGTGGGGCGTAAGGAAAACAAACAACTACAATAAAATCACAGCTAAAAACACCGCACAGCCGGCAAATAGCCTAAGATAAACCCCCAAGTGAAAATCTCCTCTCCAGAAGCAAAGTAAGGTAGGAGCAAAACCGCTCTTACCAAGGTCCAATAAGAAAACAACAGCAAAACACAAAAGTCTAAATGGGATTTCATTAAAATCTTCCTGCCGTGACCAACAGCGGCAATTCGAACACCAATCCACAATAAAATCCCAACAAAAACTTTCCAAATGACAAAACAGCCAATACAAACTCCAAAGTTAAAATCCTCACAACAAAATTAAAAGACCAACACCAAAACCGAACAAAAACAACAAACTGTTAAAAGATCAGCCGATCGCAAATGCCATTACTGACTTTAAAAGCCTGAATACGTTTGGACTGGGCCTGGCCATTATATCTTAAATTTTTAAACCAACCTTTTCTGTGCTCATCAGACGGTTCTTTTAAGTGAAATTCAGCTGTCGGAAGAAACCTGAACACATAGTGGTCGGCATCCCCGACCAGGACACAGACACAAAGTGGTGATCCCAGTTTTTTGAACCTGTGTAGATAACTAGGAAATGGTCCATGATTAGTTAAAAAGTAAATTAAAACATTTTTATCGAAGGGGGCAAAAAGATTCCTGATTCAGATTGAGAACCATCCCATAACTTTCGCCATTCTCTTATTGTATTTTTGCAATTTTGTATTTCACACTCGAGTAGGGAGTAGGCAAGTGCTTTTCCACCCCTTCCATGGTAACTAATTTGGCCTGGTGGCCAGCGAGCACATTACCTGGATTACTAGCGTGCGCTTTCACCCAGGCTAGCCCTATCTGGCCTCCAGCCAATTTAAAATGTTCTTAGGCCTTCATGATCACCTCAGACCTGGATCTGGAGCTTCGGAGGGTCTCGATGGACGACTGGCTATTCGTGAAAATATTAATTTTGACATTTTTTTCCAGAGCCCAGAAGACGGCGAAATCTGACGGGTTATGTTTGATTGATTGATGGAAGATATAGATTCATGTAATTGACGTTTGTGTATTGTGGGTTAAAGTAAATCACGCCCATGTTTTGCCCATTTTGCTTTATCACTGCCATGGTAAAGTAGAAATGTTATATTTTCTGTTTTACAATTATTCAAATCCATTGCTCGGTTTATATCCACAACATAGGAAGATAAATTAGAAATGCACCGTTATTATAATTACAGCTAATCAATTTTGAGGTCTGTTTTGTCAGAAATAAATAATATGAACTTGTTACACTTTGAACCTTCCATGTTACGTAGAGTCTATTTATTTAAAAATATGTAAAGCTTGTTTCTTCTCACAGTCTGGTGCCCATGCTAAGTGACTCTTACATTTTACAATCCTATTTCTTCTTTTGAAGAAACTAATTTTTCACCAATTATTTGTGTTAACATAATTCGAAAACTTTCTGCTATTGTCCCCCAAATTTCTGAGTACCTTTGTCGTCACTATAATAATTTGACTAAAATAAAACTACCTAATTTCACTTCTCAACGATATAATAAACCGTCAAACCTTTCCTTATCCTACAGCATACGTACATAATACAATCGATTTTCCTGTATTCTATGGGACATGGTGAATGGCATTTATGCTTGCTGTAATGAAAGTTTTGTTGCGTTGTAGCAATAGTGGTGTATATGAAGGCAGTACCCCAGATAGCAATTTTAGTTTGCAGCAAACTTGCACTGCAAATCTGCAAGCTTGCAGCAACGTTGACACGACAAGAGTGCAAGCTTGAAATAAGTTTTAAACAAGCTTGCAGAAGCGACGAAGTCACCACGCGACGAACTTGCAGCAAGCTTGCCACTTCAAACTCATTGCAAGCATAGCAAAAACATAGCACGAAAAAACCTCGGATTAGAACTCGCGACCTACCGCTTCCAAAGCGGACGCTTTCACCACTCGGCTAGATAAATTCTGAGAAGAGAAGATAGATTTCGCCAATAGATCGACCGTACGATTTATTTTAAACTCTTTTCTTGATTTCATTAATTTTTTAAAATTTTGTGTTGAGAACATGATTTGAAATCAAAGAGAGAGCTATTTCCGCTAATAACTACGTTTTGCTAGTAGAATAAATTATGAAATTAGGTTTCAAAAGTAATTACTTTTAAAATGGGACAAAATGTAAGTTATTATTTTTAAACAAACGTTGACTGTTTTTTAGGTTTAATTTTGTTTATAAACGTTAAAATTTCAAAATTAAGAAAAAGGCGATATTGTTTTCTTTAAAGTGCGAGTTCTATATTTAGTAAAAAGATGGAAAATGTTTCAAATTTTTTTTTATAAAAAAGTTGTTTTTTTCACAAATTATCATTGATTTATTGAATTAATAAAAAGAAGGACGGTCTAGGAGATGCTATTAAAAATCGGATGTTTTTTTTAAAACAGAGACAAAGATAATTATTTCCTTGTGCTATCATCTTTGCATCAAGCTTGTTTTGCAAACTTACAGCAAGCTTGCATTGCAAGGAGGGGTGGCGCTAGTTGTCACGGCGTTGCAAGCGAGGGTGGCGATTCTGCATTGTTAGTTTACCAGAAGTTCGCTTCAAGCTTGTCGCGTCAAATTTGCCGTGACAATGTAACATCAAGTCAAAATCAAACTTGCTGCGAAAGTACGTGCTATCTGGGACTAACCTTTGGCTACCTGGATACACTTATTATGGTCTAATGTCGCACGACTGTTTTATGGATTTGAATGGCACAAAAACCAGTTCTTCCCATAACGCGCCGAGTATGTGGTTAAATGCATCCCTGTGAAGAAGCAGAATCTTTGCTTGTTCCTCAGCTCACCATTTGAACAGGAGCTAGATTTTTACGGCTTATCGGCAGGTGAGGCCATACCTCGTCACATTTATGGTTTAAATATTATGATCTAAAGTGAGTCCCTGTTAAAGTGCACAATATTTGCTTGTTCCTGAGCTCATCATTTGGTCAGGAGCAAGATTTTCACGACTTATCGGCGGGTGAGGCCATACCTCATAAGATTTATGGTTTAAATATTATGATCTAAAGTGAGCCCCTGTTGAAGAACAGAATCTTTGCTTGCTCTTGAGCTCATCATTTGATCAGGAGCTAGATTATTTTCATTTCTTATCGGAAGGTGATGCTGAATAACAAGTGGTTGTAGGGTCTTAGCTCAGCTATGGCTCCAGGCGTACGCAATGCATTTTCCGGCTACTTGTGTGTCCAACTCGAGGTCCGGTAGCGGTGAGTTTCAAACGAAGACCCTCCGGGATGACGCAATCTGGGAAGGGCTTTGTCGGCCCCTTTCTTCGGCCGCTCTCTGCTAGCGAACTGGGAGGTCCGGTCACTTTTTCCGTGTTAAAATTTGCGGGTGCTTTTCAGGACCTCACATGGTTAAGCGAAATTACCGCACCGTGGATAAAAATGCCTAAAATACACTGAAGAGCCAGAAAAACTGGTACACCTGCCTAATATTATGTAAGGCCTCCACGAGCACGCAGAAGTGCTGGAATATGACGTGGCATGGACTCAACTAATGTTTTAAAGTATTCTGAAGGCAATTGACACCATGAATCCTTCAGGGCAGTCAACAAATCCATAGGAGTGCGAGGTGGTGGAGATCTCTTCTCAACAGCATGTAGCAAGGCATCCCAGATATCTTCAATAATGTTCATCTCTGGAGATTTAGGTGGCCAATGGATGTGTCTAAAGTGAGAAGAGTGTTTCTGGACTTGGTAGCAACTCTGGAAGCGTGGGGTGTCGCATTGTCCTGCTGGAATTGTCCCAATCGGTCGGAATGCACAATGGACATGAATGAGTGTAAGTAATCGGACAGAATCCTTAAGTATCTGTCACCTGTCAGAATCGTGTATAGATGTATCAGGGTTCCCATATCACGCCAACTGCACACATCCCATACCATCACAGAGAGGCTCCACCAGATTGAACAGTCTCCTGTTGACAAACAGGGTCTATGGATAATTGATGTTGCCTCCATACACGTGCACGTGCATCCGTCCGATACAATTGGAAACGAGACTCGTCAGACCAGGTAACGTGTTTCCAGTCATCAACAGTCCAATGATAGTGTTGTCGGACCCAGGAGAGGAGTAACGCTTTGTGCAGTGCAGTCAACAACGGTACACGAGTGGGCCTTCGGCTCTGAGAGCCCATATTAATGACGGTCCTCTGAAAAGTTCGCGCGCTGACACTTGTAGATACCCCATAATTGAAATCCGTGGCAATCTGAGGAAGTAATGTACGTCGATCTCGTTTAAGGATTCTCGTCTGACGTCAATGATCTAGTTTTTTCAAGGTCTTTTTTCCGGCCCCACCGATGGCTGAAATTTGATGTTTTACCAGATACCCGATACTCACGGAACACTCGTGAAATGGTCGTACTCGAAAATCCAAATTTCATCGCTACTTCGGAGATGCTATGTCCCATCTCTCGTGCGCCGACTGTAACGTCACGTTCAAAGTCACTTAAATCTTGAAAACATACCATTGCAGCAGCAAGAACCGATATAATACATTTGTCTTATATAGGCGTTGCCGACCGCATCGGGTTACGATGATTGGTTGCATATCTTCGATATTTGCATATGCACGCCTGTACCAGTGTTTCTGGCTCTTCAGTGTAGTTTGATAATGCATAATCAGACGGAAGCGAGTGATAAAATCAAACTAAACTAAATATTTAAAATTACAGTATTACAAATAGACGTTCTCATAATGCATTACAGGTGGTTAAGCCTTTCAGAACAGCAGGTGAAGTTAAATTTAGACTAGGGAGGTGGAAATCTATAAAGTGATGCTGATACAAGAATGTAATAATGAATCCAAATTATTACAAATAAAATAACGTAAGAAATTTAAAAAATAATATTTACAGTGAACGCAAACAGACATATTCTGCATCTATTTATTCAAGGGTAAAGATAAATGTATTATAAACCTTGAGGTTGCCTATGTTTGCTTACAAAAGAAAGCGAAATACCAGATGCTTTATCAAAATTTGAAATTCGAGAACAAGAAAGACATGGAACCTGAAAGAAAAGACATTCCATACAGCTTGAATTTTTAATAGAAGCAAATCGTTTTAGAATATTGAAACCTTTTAGGTAAATGTTATATACATATTTAAATGAATAATAAATTATTAGGTCAAATGATAGATTGAGTTAAAGAAACTGAAGAAAACTTAATTCCAAAACTGCTCTGAATCAGAATGTAATATTCAAACTACTGTCAAATAATGCACCATATAAGAACAAAATCTATACCAAACGCAATCGAATGCAAGAGCAGAGATATTTTCGAAGTTTTAATATTTTGAAGTCAAGTACATGCGCAGTCGAAAGGAAACGAAAATGCATTTCATATACAAGGTTCCCGCTTAAATAAGGGCCACCTCCCTTTAAATTAGACGGCATTTTTAGTCATGAAAGTGGTGTCTAGGCATAGTAAAACGTCTATGCGCTATGCGATGAGACAACTTGCAACGCCACCTGGTGGCAAAATTCGCTGTTAGCGTTCCTATCTCGGAAACGGTACAAAATAGAGGGAAAGTGTTAATTACAAAGTTTTAGAGCGTTATCGATGTAGTACAAAAAGACATTTTGTGCATATTAATACTAAGAACAGAGCGCTTAAATTGCACATTTTATTGTTCGCGATTTCCGGAACTGTGACATCACAAAACGGGTAAAAAAGAGAAAAACAATTAGATATCACAAATACAGTACAGATTTGAGCCATTGTTTGAATTTCACATTGCACACGTTTTGGCATATAGGTGGCGCGCAGCACAAACAACAATAATACGTCATCGAAAGTCCTGCAATGTTGTCGGAAAGGTCCATACACCAGCTGTTTGAGTTAGTCCCACAGGAAAAGTATAATGGGGTCATTTTTCTCCCGAAAAATAACCTTTTCTACTTTTGTTCATGTCTTGTGACGTTACAATTTTGGAAAATGCGAACAAACAAATGTGCCTTTTAAGCGTTCAGTTCTTCGTATTAATGTGCACAAGGTGTCTTTTTGTACTAAATCGATAACGCTCTACAACTTTGTAGTTGACATTTTCCCTCTATTTTGTACCGTTTTCGAGATAGGAACGCAAACTCCGAAGTTTGCCACCAGGTGGCGTTATAAGTTGCCTCATCGCATAGCCCATAGGCGTTTTATTATACCTAGACACTACTTTCATGACTAAAGCTGCCGTCGTTCTGAAGTTAAAGGGGGTGGCCCTTATTTAAGTGGGAAACCTGTGTTTTAAGTTCTTAGTTTATTTCTGGTTTTTTCGAGTATCAAACTGATAAGTTCCCCCCAAAATAAAGTGGAATATATTTAAGAATTTTTAATTTTTAATCTTTGTTTAGGTTGTCAGGACAAGCGAGCGAAAAGTCTAGAAAAATAATGATTCTTTTTCGGGAAAAGAGAGAATATTGAATGTTAGTTACCAGAAAAATCGACTTCGGCCATCAAAAGGCAATGGAAGCTCCGAAACAGACTTTTAGACAAAAGATGGTAAATAATGTGAATACCGAGGAGAGAAAAAGGAGTATTAGAAAAATTGAATCAAAGAATTACAATAAAAAGAATTAAGTACTTCTTAGCACCGTTCACTATTCATTTTATAAAAACTAAGTAAATGCGTTTCATCGGTGATCAAAAGTTCTTTTTTTTATTTTTGGGTAGTTATCTCTACTAATAATAAAGGAGAATGTGTGTTGGCGCTGGACTTAGAGCTACAAATTTTGGCACAGGCCTACTTTCTGGAGGGTGGGAATGTGCACCTCGGAGTACTTTTTTTTGAAATTTTAATTAGAATTTTAATTAATTAAAAACTAAACGAAATTCTGGCGTTTTTCCTTAATAACTTCAAAACAGATTACAACACAAAACTCATTTTTATACCATCTGTAAGAGCAAAAAAGTACCTTTTCAATTATATCAATTAAGTTGCCTTACAAATTTTTCTCTAATTTTAATTACGTTTTAAAAATATTTTTGGCATAATTTACAACAATACTTTTCATTGTTGCAACGCAATTCAAACCGTTTTCTTTGTTTAAATAAATATTTAATTCGGTGTTTCTCTTTCATTGTTGAAATTTGAAGTAATATCGTAATACATTTTGATTTCATATTTTATTTCATCAAAACCTTTAAGAAATACGTAAACCAAGATGTATGAGATATTACGTATATTAAAAGATATATCCCATAAGCTGATTGGTTATGGTTGCTATGTTTTCATTCTTCTTCAGCATATTTTAATTCGGCTGACATGACGCTGGTCATAATATGTGCTGCGCCATTTTAATGTTGAAATAGAATGTATATTTTGAAAGAGAAATAAAAAAGTGAAGATGCCGCGGCAACGTGCAATTAGATGTTACATGGTATGATCAGTTATTGGACTCTATCAGGGACATTTATGTAGACAATGAACAGAACATGTACAAGGCCATCCAGTACCAGAATCTGAAGTTTAAAAATACATTGTTAAGGCAGCCATGAATATAAAATGGAACAAGATTCAATTGAAATCATATTCCCGGCGAACAAGCTGGTCGCCGAAGGCGGCTAGTAGTAAATAAACTTGTAAACTGGAGTTTTTTACAGTAATATTTGAGAGTAAAATATGACACCAGATTGACGGAATATTTCGGATGAATCGGTTAAGTTTAAATGGGGATTTTCAAGTGTATGGAGCACTTTGAAAGGGCTTGCTGAAACTGTGTTGTGCCAAAAAGGAATTTTTAAATTTCCTTGATTATACTGCCTAATTACATTGCTAAATCGTAATGGGAAATATAATGATTTTTTAATGCGACATAGAGTTTTATAATCCGTATTTTAGAACCAGAAATTTAATGTAGTAATCGGTTTAGTAAATTGTAACTGATTGTATTTTATTGTTATTCGAAAATATTCGTCGAAAAAATTAGATTATATCAGTCAAATATGTTAAAAATGTCGAAACACACTTATTTTTGGAAGACTCTTTCGCTCCTAACTAATTTCGTCAATTAGAATTTCCTCAAGATTCTTAATGGTCAAATTAGATTTGTGTTAAAATTGTCACGTCTTTAGCAAAGAATATCTCATTGATGTGAAATAATTTTTTCAGGCTACTAGAGAGTCTTATTTTTAGCTGTTACATTTTATAAATCTCAAATTTTCAGAATAATCAGAATGTATTTCTTACTGAAAATTATTCTGTTAAAAATCCACTATAAGAGAAAATGGATTCAATTCATGTGCCAGATAATAAATGTCAAATGCGTCAAGAAATTTTGCTCACTGCGCATCTTAAAGATAAAAAAAGAAAACCAAACTTGACGTCACAATTCAGGCTGAAGCAACGTCCAACTAATTGTTGCTTCACATTGACTGCTAAATATCTTCTATATATATTATTGATACGACGCAATTCCGTTAAATACTTATTAATAATCTTATTAAACGAACTTTTTTAAAGTCTATATCAAATTGAAATTTTTCCTACAAACTGGCCGGATAGCAAACATGGTTTTTCTGGACCACGTTGAACAGATTCTTCCATATTTTCTCATTCTAAACAATTACAGGAAACAGAATTGTTGAAGAACTGATTATATTTTTACGATAAGTTGTAAATTTGTTTCCCTGACACGGTAAACTTGGCGACTATTTCGGCGACAAAATTGGCGAGTTTGTCGACAAACTAGAATTTTCTTAAAAAATCTTGAACTTTCGTCCGATCTCTACTGAGAGCCAGTAATTTCATGAACCTTCTGGAGATTACATCATACCTATTGAGAAGATATAAAAGCAAGTACTTAAACAAGAGTAGTCAGTAGTGATGTGTCAGAATCGTTCTTTTCGTGGAGTCGGATCCACGGATCCGAGTCCAGTTGTGGATCCGGATCCGCGGATTCATCTGACTCCGAAACGTAAATGGATTTATCGCCCATAATTACTGTAATAATCTTTATTATTGAACTTGTATTTTAATGTAATTATGAATCATAATCAATAATATAATTTTCATTAGATAATTAAATATATTGATATTAATTTTAATGAATAATTTTGATTAATAATTATAACTTGATAATCAATTATATAGATGGTAATTTTACCAATTAATTTTAATTACTAATTATTTTTAAATTAACATTTCTGTTAATTATTTAAAATGTCGTTAGTGAATTTAAAGAAACTTTGCTAGAACCTTCAGTATTTTGAGACGCTTTTGATTTCTATTATCTGGTTAGTACTTCCCATGAATGTCATTTAATTTGTTGGAAACAATGTATTTACTGAAGCGTTCACTAATGAAATTTCAGCTCAGATTTCTTTCTAATTAAATATACTCTCACCCAATTCTAATGAGCTCCATACGGTAAAAAAATCTTTTAATCATCATCAAGGAATATAAAACAACTCTTTGCAGTTATCAAAGATCCACTGCTGTTAAAATCTGTTATTAACTATATTAACAAAATGTAATTTATTAGTAAATTCCTGTAAGTTTAATTAATTGCTTTTAAATTTTGAGCAAACTATAGATGTTATTTAAATATGCAGAACATATCACGTGCACACGTGGCTTGGTCGGGAGAACGTCGTGTTACGAGCCCTGTTGACATGGATTCAAATCTCAGCAGGCATAGTCGTTGCAAGACATTGTTTTGAAAATTTTAATTTCGGATATTCTCTTTAAAAAGTTATTTTATAATATATATTCAGCATTTTATTTTATTTTACTCTTTATTTCCAAACCTGATTTATTATTAGATAAATTTTAAATAATTCCTTAAACCTATATATAAGTATGGGAGAACTAATAAGTTAGAATAGGAATTATTTAAAATCTATCTAATAATAAATCAGGTTTGAGAATAAAGAGTAAAATAAAATAAAATAAAATGCTGAATATATATTATAAAATAACTTTATAAAGAAAATATACGAAATTAAAATTTTCAAAACTTTGTCTTGCAACGACTATGCCTGCCCGCGACTCGCAGGGTGAGCAGGGTGCGACGAAACATGGCATTCTACCGACCTTACCACGTAAGCAAGTGGGGAGGATGACATACTTAAATGAAGTGTTCAAAACCAAAAGGTATATATAAAAAAAATCGACGTATGTGAGTAATTCTTTAAACTACTCAAATGGAAAAATAATATTTCTTAATAATTTTTAAAATGCGTGCCTATTTGTTGACTCATCTAAACTTTTATACCAAAAATTCTTGACTGTATGAAAAAAGTACAGACTAAAATTTTTTCTTAAATAGTTTTTATCAAATCTATTAATTTCAATGTACCGAGATTCAACTAATGAAACTATTTTTGATATTGAAATCTTGAGTTAAGAACAAAAAAATATAATTATTTTTAAATATAATTATTATGAATTCTTTTTAATTGCATCTTCTTTTTACTAGCAAATCTTTTACTTCTCAAGTAATATCAAAAGAATCATTGATCAAACCAATTATTCTACTGGTTCATTCGTAAACAGCCTCAGAGATCGATCTGTATGCACAGCGTAACCGATTGCATTCATTCAAATCAACCGGATCTTAGCGTCTCCTGTTCCACACGAAGAAATTTATCTGCATCCATGACCCCAAATGATATATCGTTCATTCCGGAACGAAACAAATCCTCTTCTAAGATTATGTATTCGAATCAGCGATTCTGAATCGGAATCATGATGCCGCGGAATCAGCAAATCCGATTCCGATTCATGAATCCGATTCCGCGGATACATAAATCCGAATCCACGGATTCACGGATCTGATTCCGCTGATTCACGGATTCGATTCCGCGCATTCACGAATCCGATTCTGCGAATTCATTCCTTTTGGACGGAATTGGATCCGATCGTTCCTTTTGAGGAGTCGGATCTGCGGATTCGTTCCGGAGTGAACGACACATCACTAGTAGTCAGTTGGACATTGATCAGCAGTGGAAGCTGGTGAGCTGAAAAGACATTAGGCGCTATTTGTAAATGCTGTGGTTGAGATTTATTGGTGATCTCTGATGTTAATCTATACAACTGTTGTTGCGTTTTGTTAGCTGTGCTACGTTAGTGTTTTGTTGAAATCTTCGTGGAATAAAGTGATTTATTTTTCATTATCCTGCTTGTTAATCTGCATTCACGTGAAGACAGTTTTTGTTACAATATTAAAAATCATATTGAACTAAATGAGTGTATTTAATATTTCTTTCTAGAAATGGATTGCATTTTAAGTCAGAGACACGCTTTACGGAGATATTCTTTATTATCCCTATGTTGAAACAGGCTTACAAAGCTCTTATTACCTTTCAAAGATTTAACTAAAAGCATTTATTATTATTAGAGGAAGAACAAAATCATATATTCTGAGAATAGATAGAAGGTACTACACTATTTAGACTACTCTTAATTTTACTGTTTTATTCCCTTTGAATTTACGAACTAAGAAAGCTAAGCATTCGTTAAAAAAATAAAATTGCGCCATGTTTTTAAGCGAACTGCCAGAATTTTATGATACGCATGTGAACGTAAATCTATTCCTCTTTGCATTTTTAGTACTTTTAATGTAATCTTAGTGCATCATATGAGAAAAATTACAATTTCATTTCCTGAAAGTCCTTTCTTTTTTCATCTTTAAAAAGAATTGAAATTCTCATAAGGCAGGATAAGGAATCATGAAAAAGAATTGAAATTCTCATAATACAGGATAAGGAATCGTAAAAAAGAATTGAAATTCTCATAATACAGGATAAGGAATCGTGAAAAAAAATTGAAATTCTCATAACACAGGATAAGGAATCGTGAAAAAGAATTGAAATTATCATAACACAGGGTAAGGAATCATGAAAAAGAATTGAATACAGGATAAGGAATCATGAAAAAGAATTGAAATTCACATAACACAGTATAAGGAATCGTGAAAAAGAATTGAAATTCTCATAACACAGGATAAGGAGTCATGAAAAAGAATCGAAATTCTCATAACACAGGATAAGGAATCGTGAAAAATAATTGAAATTCTCCTAATACAGGATAAGGAATCATGAAAAAGAACTGAAATTCTCATAATACAAGATAAGGAATCGTGAAAGATAATTTTCTATTAATACGTTTTGAAGATTAACGAAGAGACTCCGTTCACTCGTGAAATTTTGGTATTTTTCGAACGAACGTTGATTCTTTTCAAGAAGAAAATTTACGCTGAAAACTCTGCCACGACTCCGTCTATTAACGGCTTCTAATAAGTGTTGCTAAACAATGGCAGTAAACTCATGCTCCCTTTTTACCTCATCACGAGATTTATTTGTTTCCACAAGAAAACGCTATAATGAGTTTCCTCACCGAGCTTTGGAAAGAAGAAAATCACTTAGAAAATTGCTATCTAGGAGAATAAAAGACACCATTTCCTCTCTCTTTCTTTTTAATTTCTAGTGCATCCTAGCAATAAGGACTTTCCTAAAAAGGATTTTAGAAATAAAGAGGAAGTCTTTACAAGAAATTTTCCGCAATTCCAAATCTTTCCCACGTTCTCCCAAACACGTCTGGATTAAATTCTTTTCTCAGGTGGAATAATATTGGAGAGAGAAGTAGCTCAACTTGCTTTCTCTGTTACGTAAGTAATCTTGTGCCTTTCTACCTATACTAAATCTCTTGAAGCGAAACTTAGAATTTTACCAAAATTTTTACGCGAATATGTAAGTCTTATTCGATGGTCTTTTCATCTTTCAAATCTATATGTAAATATCTATAAGCGTTTCAAACATGGATAGGAAAACTAGAGGAAAAATTCAAATTCATTTATTAAAGTATATGTTTTGACGAATATAGGAATAGAAGGGAAAAACTAAACCGTTTTGTTTCATGAAAAAATAAAGCTTTTCTTTTGGCTATGTTATATTGGTTTGATTATGTTTGGCTTACCCGTGCCAAAACTAGATTTTTCAGTGTTGTGTAGAATTCTATGTATAGAATTTACTCTGTCCGCCACGAGAACTGATGCCGCCAAATTGTCTAGTTTATGGCGGTCACTATAGCAACTGGTTATGCCAATGAAGATCCATTTCGAATAGGAGGAATCCAACGGAATAATACAGGATCATACAATACTTAATCTTATGCATTTTAACCTTTATTAAGATTCTTCAATCGAAACCTACTATTTTAGTTCAATATTTACGTGCTTGATAGCGTACTGACGTCATTTTTTCGCAGTATTAATAAACATTTCAAACATGAATATGAACGCAAGTGAAAAATTTTAAAATCAAGTTTTTTTTATATCGATTAATATATCGCAATAGTTGGTGTGGAAGGAAATCGTTTAGCCAAAGATTAATTTTAATGAAATTTATTTAGTGAGTTCTATAATTTACAATTAAACGAATTTAGCATTGCACTTTAAAAGTCATGAATTTTAAAGAGCTGCACTGTTTGCAGTTTAAAATGTCATAATTATTTTCAAAATGACACAAAATAAATCGGAAATAGGTTTAAAAACTCTTTGAATTGCAATGCAGCATCACGCATACATACATAATTAACTTCTACATTAATAGAATCATATCATTCAAGCTAATGTATTCACACTGTATTTTTAAACATATTACTACTTAGCCATTGTCTAAGCGAAACTAAATGCTTTCACAAATTGCCTTTTTAGCTTCAGAATTTCCTTCTGAGAAATGGAATATGACCTTTCTGTAATTTTTTATGAAATAACAGTTTAGAGCTAAGTGTGTAGTGGCACATATATTTCGCTTGTAAATACCATTTAATATATATTTTATTTTTAATTAATTAATTCTTTCCTCTTTTGCTTTATTTCTGGCAGACGATTTTTAAGCCATCTCTATATACACTGAAGTCCCCTGAATTAGGGATAGCAAGTAAATAATGAGTTGGGCCTTGTGGCCTTGATAACGGCTGCCACACGACGAGGTATATATTCAACAAGTTTGCGGAAGTGTTCCACAGCAATGGCTTGCCAAACATGTGATGTGCTTTCACACCTTTCTCCAAAACAGTGCAAAAGTGCTCAATAGGATTTAAGTTTGGGCGTCTAGGTGGCCAATTCATAACAGAGAAGTCAGAGGAATGCTCATCCAACCAGGCAGCAGCCAACCGGGACTTGTGAGAGGAGCAGTTTTATTTCTAGAATACCCCATTTCTATGTGGATGACAGTACAACATAAATGGAAGAAGGTGATCGCCCTGCAACTCTACTTACCGAATAACATTGAGGAAGGTTGGTTCAAGTACCAAAGATCCCAAAAACTGCCAAGAGAAAACACCCCAGACCATGATTGAGCCGCTATGGCCTTGTACAGTTCCAACCTGGCATTCAGGATCCATGGTTTCATGAGCCTGATGCATATTCTCAGCCTCCCGCTGGCATGAATAGTCGGAATCGAAACTCATCACTCCATGCTACTCTTTTCCAGTCCTCTAGAGTCCATCCTCTGTGTTATCTTGCCCAGGCAAGACGTGCAGCCCGATGGCGTGCATTGAGTAATGGTACTCTCGTGGGTCTACGGCTCCCGAAGCCCATACGGTGAAGCGAGCGTTCAGCTGGGTGGTAATTTGAGCTTCAAAAGGCTGTCGACCTTCAAAATTCTAGTTCTCTGACGATTTTGGAAATTGAAGGGCCCATGCATCGAGCACCTACTATTTGTCCGCGATAGAAGGCGTCTAAATCCGAAGTTTTACCCATACTGACAGTTGAAACGATTGATTAACAACCACCACAGCTATATATGCAGTTACCACACCGTCCTCACGTGCGCATAAATGAGGCGCAGCGCTACACAATTTGCATAGCAATGTCTATCCTTAATTCAGTGGCACTTCAGTGTATATTATTACCTATGTTATAATTAAATTAAATTTAACGTCCATTGCAGACGATTTTATATTATTTTCTTTGTTTTTTCCTAAAATTTACTTTTCCCCATATGGCAACTAAAGATGATTTTTGAAAATAAAATATAGAATAAATATTTTAAAAAGAAATAGTTGGAATAAAAAGTTGAAGAGAAATCCTTGTTTCGTCATTTGTATCTCTACAAGAGTCAGTAGCTCAGCGTTCCTGTCTTGAGTTTAATAACGTATTAGTGTTCAAACACAATAAACATTTTACAAAAAAGTGAATCAAACGACTATAAATGGAACGCAGTTATGCAATGAGAAAAAACTCAAAAATTAAAATTTTTAGATATAGGTATTTTCCAAAGCATTAGTGAGAAACTTCTGAAGTTGCAATTTTGAAATTAAATTGATCGTTGCACCGTCTCTCCTTCGTGACAGTATGGTCGCATGTTCCACGAGGAAACCTCTGTGTACGTTGGCCTGGTGCATTTTAATTCTACAGATGAGGGTTAGATATTCCCGTTGGTGAGGTGCGTAAGCTCGGAGAGGGTCGGCTATCTCAGGTGTCATCTTCTCCATCTGATTCTAGTACAAAATGAAGAGGTCCTTCCAAAAATAGACTTTGGATTACTCCAAAGGTAGATGTTAATAAAAGTAAACTAAACTTGCATCTTCTAATGGCTGTAAAAGTTGCCCAAAGAATGAAAAAAATGATGAGCGTGAGATTGAATTACCTGGCTGCATTCGTTGCGTGTGTCTTTCCTCCAGCTAATTCTATTACGAATAGCTTGTCTTGTCATGCATCGAAGTTGGTTTAGCTCTTTAGAATATATTGAACAGAGTTAAGTGAAGTTTAAAGTATTGGGCTCGAAATGAATAAAGTAATAAATAATCCCAGAATGCATAAGGCATGTAATTTAATACAAATGAAATCACATCAGAAATTTAAAAAATAACATTTAGAGCGAACGTAATATATATATATATATATATATATTCAAAATTGTTTCTTCATCCTTTTATTTAAGGTTAAAGATATCTGCATTGGACATTTTGAGTTGCTTTATGTTTGTTTACAACTCAAAACATAGATATACGGAGATGCTTTAACAAAATTTAAAATTCGATATCAAGAAAAAAAAGCTTGAAGAAAAGACATTTCCTACATCTTGAATTTTTAAAAACGGCAATTTATTTCGGTACGATGAAAACTTTTAAGAAGTGTTCTATGCATGTTTAAATGAATAATAAATTGATGGGGAAAATGATAGAATGAGTTAAAAAATTGAAGGAAACTGGATTCCCGAACTGTTCTAAATCAGAACAAAATATTCAAATCACTATGAAATAATGTGGCATATAAGAACAAATTGTATACCAGGCTCTGCAATAGATATGGAAAAATAGTGATATCTTCAAAGTTTGACTATTTTGAAGTGCTTTCTCTGTCGAAAAGTAATCGAAAATGCATTTCATATTTTTTAGTTCTTATTTTATTTCTCCTTTTTGAAGTATCGAACAGAAGAGGCCAAAAAAGAAGTGGAATATTTTAAAGAAATTTTAACTTTAAAACTTTGTTTATGCTCTCCGAGCAAGTGAGTAGAAGAAAGAGCAAAAGATAATAATTCTTTTTCGGGAAGAGAGAGAACATTGAGTTTTAGTTACGAGAAAAATCGACTTCAGCCATCTAAAGTCAATGAAAGTTCCGAAATATAGGGGAAACTGGAGCAAGATGGTGACCTTAACCTCTTCCGTCGGAATTAAGAAATAATGGAGTTAAATTTTTTTTTCCTTTGGCGTACTGTGCACTACTGCAAAGGTTAAAGCATAAATGAAATTTCAAGCCTGTAGATAAAAAGTTACCCCATTTCCAGGATCCGGATAATACCGGATATTTCAACTGAAAAAGGCAAAAAATTACTCAAATTTCACTTTAAAATGGTTGTCAAAGGATAATACAATATTGTAGAAGCCTTTTAAATGGTGAGAAAAGGAATAAAAACAAGAAATTACTTGAAATACAAAATTCACCAACGAGCTCAAACTTGGGTTAAGTTTAGTTTAGTTATATTAACGTCCCGTTTTGAAGCAACATGACGGCTATTTTGGGACGGACCTCGTAATTTTGAACCAGGTCGGATGACGAAGACGACGCCTGAACTGGCACCTCTGCTCCCCAAGCTTCCACGCCACACCAACGGGAGGACGTTTGGCCACTGCGTATGATTTAGCGTGCAGCAGGCTCCATGCACGGCGGATCTTCGGTGGAATCGGCTTTCGGGCCTGGAGTCCTCCGGCCCCAAGGCCGAGACCCTACCACTAAACCACCACGGCCCCTCAAACTTGGGAAGAACGATAATTTTCTCGAGTTTTTTTAGAAAAACTAAAAAAATGAAATGATTCTATGCGCAAAACGAAAAATTGTTGCAACAATTATATTGATAATAATATCGAGAATCAAATAAAAAGACAGCATGTATTTTCGTTGATTATTGAATTAATAGGAGCAGTTAAAATTTGATGTTCGGTATACCGGACACCAGACTGAATGGATTTGGGGATTTTTCCTGGCCTCAATATTCGTTGCTGGAGCATTATTTTTTCGGCAAAATCTTCTTCAATTCTTTATTTTAAAGTGATATATTTTTAATATTTTTAATTTTAAATTTTAGACTCCAAAATTTCATTTTAGGAAAAAAAAGTCAGTTTCTTAGTGTAAATGATGCATTCTTCATTATCGATGACCTCTTGGTCCAGATTGTCATCAGCGTCAACTTAAGGGAATTCAAATGAATGAATTGATTCTTCAGACTCAAAACATTAGAAGTCGAGTTGTCGTTTAGCTACTTTCTTCTTTTTTTGTAGAATTTTTAGCAGGTTTGAAGCGTTTAGTTTTAATAACCTCAGCTGTCACAGTTTTCGTTTACCTTCTTTTCCCTCTATCTCCTTTTCAATGAGATACTCATTCTTCACTGCAGTGCCAGGGAGTTTCTGGAAGGGCAAGTGGCATTCAGGTAGCACGACGAGCTCCTGAATTAGCGTGGGAGAGTTAGTCATCTTACCCTCCACCCAATCCGTCATCTTACCCGATTTCGCCTTTTTTAAAAAACAGCATTGAAGGGTATGAGCTCATCAGAAAAAATAAAATAATACATCATTAGGCGCGTTTTGATTAGCTCTTTGCGAATATCACATGTAAAAATATATATTTACATGTGATCACGGAGTATATATTTTCAAAAATATATACTCCGTGAATGCTATCCCTTATCAAGCAACAACCGAAAATTCCACAGGAACAGCTAAAAAACACATTTCCGCGTACTGTGAATCACAAAAATCACGGAGTGGAATATTTTGGTGTGACACGGGTAGCTCATTGCTAGAGGTCTCTGATAATGCAGGATCGGGGTTGCCATCTAGTGTAATTTTCGAGAAAAATCCATTAAATTATCTTAAACTATTCGTTGTCTTATCCGACTTTCCCCTACTTTTAGACAAAAGATAGAAAAGAATATGAATACCAAGGAGCCAAAAGAAAGTAATGGAAAAAATTGAATCAAAGAGCTGCAATAAAAGAGCAATGTCTCGAACAATACCAAAAGCATTTTTTACAAATGAAAAAATACTTTCGTAGAAATGTTTTCAAAATTTTGTGAAGAGTGGAATTCTTTCTCTGCAGTATTTATTTTTAACTCTTCACTCTTTTCTAAGGAAATTTGATTAGAATCCACGTCATATATAGCTGTTTATAAGGAATAATATTATAGTATAAAGTGTAGTGTATGTTATATAATAAAAAATGGCACACGCGACTACACGTATGAGAAAACATGCAGCCATTCCACATAGACACGAATGCACACAAAGAGAGAATGAGTGTTAAATATTTTGCTCACAATAATTTTAATTCGAAATGTTATCGGCGTCAATTCATGATCAGATGATACATGCACTATTTTACGAATTAACAAAAGATGAATGTTAGATATTTGTTTAATTTTTGCATTCTAATATCATTTCTGTTTCAAAGGAGTTTGCTATGTATTTTCAATTTCAAATTTTAAAATAAATAAATTATTTCAAATATGGATGACTTACGACGTTATCTTTTAAACAAACACCATTCACAATTTCTGTCTGGAACTAACGCTATTCTATTTTGTAATTATGCTATCATAATATCAAGAAATTTTAAAAATACTTTTTAAAGAATATTTAGAAGTTTCGTTTAAATTTTCCTAACTTATTTCTTTTCCTAAATTTATTCCATTATCCATAGAATAGAAAAAATAGCTCCACTCAGCCAATTAAATACTTTCATTTATCTATAAATTAAGCAATTTTATCTTTTATGTATAAATTTTGTTTATTTTTACTTCGCAATGAAATTTCTAAATTAATTATAGAAACACAAAATTTCTTCTAAATAAAGAAATGCAAAAGTATCTGATGGTGCTTTTTCACGCAATAAATTTGCAACCCATAGTCTACGTTAAATATGACTATCGCCCAACTGCCTTAATTCACATTATAACAGATACAAGTAACCTCTTACAGATTTTGACGATAAACTGTTTTAAAATGAATTTTCAAAAGAATCCTCGCACTCCCAGTCTGGTTAATTTTTATGTTAATGTAGCATTCTTCCAACAAAATGCAAGAAAATTAAGTTAAACATGAATTTTGAACGTAGGGACTTTGAAACAAAAGTCTACATTACCACCTTTACTATCGACATTCTGTGCCCGATGGCTGATGATTTTTTTTATATTGTTTTAAAAGAAATCTTCTTGGCGTTCTCGTTTTTGTTTGTTTATAAAAAAAATTGTGATTATTCCTTGCTTTGTCTTTTTCCTTCTTGCCTTGGGATCTTTCGGGTTACAAGAAGTTTCCTTTGACGAAAGTCAAGCTTCTTACAGAAAAATTTCCCAAATTTTTTGAATTCATGCCGAGCATGTAAACCTTGAGAAAGTATGCAGGAATGGATTCTTTGTTCGTTTGCTACAGTTTTTTCAGGTTGAATTTCTTGGTCTTTACTATTATTTGGAATGTTTTTGCCTTCCTTTGTTTTTTGCATGCAGCGCTATATTGCGCGCTACTAAAATCTTATAATGATTTCGTGATATTTTTTGAATTTTTCTGAATTGTTAATTGGATTTTATTTTATTTTACTCTTTAAATTTTTATCACCTTTAAGGGGTACATCTTCAGACGAAGAATGCGTGATATTTTTTTAATGCGGTATATTTTAAACAATACATTCCTCTGGAAGAGATCAATAAAGGAAGAAAATGTTGTTTTTTTCTCAGTTGTCTGTTTTTCCATTAAAAGTTTAACACTCCTTTTCTTTCATCTGAAAAAATGACCTCTAAGAATTTCAGAATTTTAATTTCATATTTGATAACGCGGAGTTGTCTATTGATTCTTGTATCAAAGTAGAATGAATGTTATTACATGTTTCGAACTACATGAAAATTCATCATCTTAAATTTAGTGTTACGATTTACGCTAAATCTAAGTGCAGTTGTCACGGCTAACACTACGTCAGCTTATTATTCTTATTTATTAAATAATTAAGAATTTAGTAATTTTCTATACATTCTTCTGTATTATTTAAGAAATGAACTTTATAGTTTTTGCATTGTAATTTTTAACTATGTCATTGAAAAAATACAATGGAGTTACATTAAAATATTATTTCAAACTTTGCCTCGTAATCGAAAAACATTTGTTAAACATAAACCGAAAATAAAGGTATAGCATTTATATCGCGATAAAGATAAATTAAAAATGATACAGCATTATAGAGTGTTCCGGTATATCACATCTGATTTTGTATTAAGAAAAGCATAAAAAATTTTAATTTTATAAGTATTATTATTTAATATTACTGGCTTTTTATAGTCCATTGTTTTAAGTGCTTTGTTTCTGAAAGTTATAATTAGCAAAATTTAACAAAGATATTAACTATAAATTAATTAGTCAAAAATTAATTAAACCTTAATTAAAAATTCTTAGTATTATATTAGAACTCCTATGGCTAGTGGTCTTTGAAAAAGTTAGTTATTCCGTTTCTTATCCATTCCTTCCATTTTGAATAATCTCTTTTACATTCTAAATTCTATTTTATGTGTTCTAAATATTAATTGTTGTAATTTTTTTGTTGATGCAATCACTTGATGCTGTTGCGTTGAGCACGCAAAAAGGTGTATTGTTATCGTTTTTTGTTTAAATCTTCTGTTTATTATTTATACTTTTTACCTTTTAATTTATATTTCTGTTATTTGTTTACGAAAGGATATATTCACCCCTTTAAACTTTTTTTCTACATTATCTCGAACGTTATTCAATACTTATTGTGGAAAATCAATTATTTCTGATTAGACACCTCCAGCGAAGACTTAATAAGTAATTTTTATGGTGATAAACACATTGGAAAAACTCTTTAAAGCATTTTGCTGCTTTTAATGGAATGATTTTCATATGTTATAAATATCTCCTCCATTTAGAAGCTTAGGCCTTTCTTGCTACCTTTTGGGGTAAGGTATATAACTCTTTAAACCCGATTATACTTTTTTTCTTCTAACCCCTTTAAAACCGGGAGTTTTGGGGAGGAAGCGACATGAATTGGACTCTCCCAACATGGGTGGTCAATAGCTCCTCACCATCCCCCGCTACCCAGATAGCAATTTTAGTTTGCAGCAAAGTTGACACGACAAGAGTGCAAGCTTGAAACAAGCTTGCAGCAAGTTAACGCAAGCTTCGAATTCACCACGCGACGAACTTGCAGCAAGCTTGTCATGACAAACTCATTGCAAACATAGCAAAAACAGAGTACGAACACAGCCTCGTATTAGAACTCGCGACGCTAGCATGACGCTCTAAACCACTCAGCCAGCTAGACTGCGAGAGTAGAAGATAGATTGAGCTAATAGATCGTGCATACGATTTATTTTAAACTCTTTTTTTTTCTTGATTTCATTAATTTTTAAAAATTTTGTGTTGAGAACATGATTTGAAATCAGATAGAGAGCGATTTTCGCTAATAACTACCTTTTGCTAGTAGAATAAATTATGAAATTAGGTTTCAAAATTAATTACTTTTAAAATGGGACAAAATGTAAGCTATTATTTTTAAACAAACATTGACTGTTTTTTAGGTTTAATTTTGTTTATAAACGTTAAAATTTCAACATTAAGAAAAAGGCGATATAGTTTTCTTTCAAGTGTGAGTTTTATATTTAGTAAAAAGATGGAAAATGTTTCAATTTTTTTTTTATAAAAAAGTTAGTTTTTTCACAAATTATCATTGATTTATTGAATTAATAAAAAGAAGGACGGTCTAAGAGATGCTATTAAAAATCGGATGTCTTTTAAAATAGAGACAAAGATTATCTCTAAGTGTGCTATCATCTTTGCATCAAGCTTGTTTTACAAACTCACAGCAAGATTGCATTGCAAGGGGGTAGCGCTAGTTATCACGGGGAACTTGTGGCAAACTTGTTTTGCAAGCGAAACGATCGCCATTCTGCATTGGTAGTTTGCCACAAGTTCGCTTCAAGCTTGACGCGTCAAATTTGCCATGACAAGGTAATATCAAGTAAAAATCAAACTTTGCTGCAAACGTGCGTGCTATCTGGGTATAACCTTCCCTTAAGACGCAGGGAAATAGGCTGTGGTTCGCAAGGATAATTGCACCCCCCTATCGCTCTTATCTCTTAAGCGATCTCAGAACATCCCCTCCCCTCAAAAGAAGCCAACCGCTTCAGGACGGCCTTCGTCGTTGTTAATGGGAAATGTTTAGACCACCCTCGACCACCTCGCTTGGTGTGAGATGGTTAAATATTTCATTTTATCTACTGCTGTTTTCTTATAGACCATCTTTGCATGTTGGTAAGGTCTCTCTTCAGCGCCGGAGGGTGCCAGGTTCTGTAACTGGATTCCTCCGAGGAACCACCATGTAGGCGGGGCTGGTGCATGCTACATCCATTGAGGTCCAATGTTTTCTCACTGGTGTGGCACAGAAATTTTGTGAAGGGATGCCAATTGAGATGTCGTCCCCCTCTACTGGCCACGGTTAAAAAAAAGAGATCCGTCCCAAAATCGCCGTCCTGTTGCTGAAAAATGGGGCGTTAAAGTAGCTAAACTAAACTATCCTTTTATAAATTGTGTTCACATCTACCACATGCCATTTAGATCAAATTTGATTTGTCAATTTCTTCTTCTACAATTCAAGGATATTTTCAGCAATAACCCCTCCGCTCTAACAGACTTAACATATTCTAATATTGGACGCAAGTTAAGAAATATTTGATAATTTCCCTCATCTTGAAGTAAAATTATACAGAATTCCATACACAAATGTTAAATATATATGCAATTTTTAGATAATTCCATATATTAAACCTGCAAATTTGAATGGTGAAAAGAAAATTTGTTCAGTGGCAGAAAAAAGCAAAATTTCCTTTTTCCAAAAAAAAGACATTGAAGTTTTTTTCGTTATAGTTCAGTTTTTATCATTTTATCTCACACTAGTTGATCAGAAAATAGGAGAATAAGAACTATCAGGAAACGTTAGACAAAAGCTTTTTTCGAGAACAAGTGAAAGGACTTTTGTTTCAAGTATTTCTAGACAATGGAAAATGCTTTTACTATGTTGGGGGGAAAATATCGCTGTTCCTGTTCTTTTATTCTTGCAGTTTTCTTCGTTTCATCTGACCTGAAATTTCTTTTCAAGTAACATTTTTTTCTTAGAGAATAAGAGTAGCTAAATTTTATTTCAACCATCGATATTCTAACTTAATTTTCCGTCGTTTTATCTTAAAATTCAATAAATCATGTTTCTGTGGCCCATTTATTTTTTCATCTGTAATGAAGAGCCTATAAAAACCTAAAAGATCTCTCTAATAAAAAAATACTTCAGAAAACCTTGGATTAAATCACGAAAATGTTATGGTTCAATAAAAGAACTTTTCATTCTTACTAAGTATAAATTTAATAACGATTTGTATTCACAAATTCCAGTTTGTGGACTTCGTAACACTTTCCTTAACTCTTTAATTCCGAGGCGACTTTTTCCTTCCAGCCTCTTTCAAACTGGAACCTTTTGGGAGAATGCGACATGAACTGGACTCTCCAAGAATGGGTGGTCATTTACCCCACCCTCACACCGACTGCTATAACCTTCCCTTAAGGCGTTCGGAAACGGGCAAGGATAATTGGACCTCCTACCGGGCTTATCTCCGAAGCGATCTCAGAACCTCCCCTCAAAAGAAGCCACCCTCCTCAAACCGGTCTTCGCCGTTTTTAAGGGAAAATTTCTACACCTCCCCGGACCTTCTCTCTTGGTGTGAGAGGGTTAAAGAACGGGAAAAGTGCTTTATAGACTACTTGTGTCTACCTAAGTGGCCAAGGGGCTCTGCCTCCCAAATTCCCAATCTCTCTGCATCGCCGAGCCATTAAATGCTTCTTGAGCGCCTTTCCCTATTCATTTCATAGAAACTGCAAATGCGTCTCATCAGTACTGAAAAGTTCTTTTTGGTTTTAGAGAGTTATAGTAAGGAAACGTGTACGCTGGAACGATATCC
>BGPR01004443.1:0-70083 GCA_013235015.1 Araneus ventricosus | reverse complement strand
GCTTATTGAGCGCCTTTCGCTATTCATTTCATAGAAAACTGCAAATGAGTCTCATCAGTACTGAAAAGTTCCTTTTCGTTTTAGAGAGTTATAGTAAGGAAACTTGTACGCATTATTATTTAAGAATAAGATATGATACCAGATTTACGGAATATTTCAGGATGAATCAAGTAAATTTAACTGGAGATTTTCAGGTGTTTTCATTAGAAAGACGGAAGGGCTTGTGAGGGCCCTCTCGTTGTTTATTGTTCGGTAATGCCAATAATAATAATCTGAACGCAGTGCAGCTTTCTGGCTTTTCATAATATGAACTCTTTTAGTGCTTATTTAATCATTTATGTATTAGCCTCATAGGAGCGTAAATATTGAACCTTATACCTACAATGACAGGAGGGGCCAGAGTAGCCCCTAGGATATTTTACAAAAATTCGGATAAATTCTTAGTTTCTCGTAATCGCTGTAACACGACACGTGCCATTCAGTCTAGTTTGACCTTGACGTTCCTCTCTTTACAACCGGTTTGAATTTAAAATGCTACCCCCACTGGCGACAGCTGGCCATTGAACAATATCGATTGCTCTTCGAAAGAGAAATAAATTTTATATTTTGTCGTGTAGCGTACAGATAACGTTGTGGTACAGTATCATATACTCAGTTTTTATTCAATCATTAGAAAAGATGCGTCGGGCACGTGGACTCACTCATGAATAGATTTTGAAAGAATTACAAAGAATAGATGAAATGGATACAGGTGATAAGGAAATTAGTGATTTGGATGGAGAAGAAGAATATGTTCCCACAGAAAGCAACAATTCTGATGATGAATCTGAAATTAGTTCGCAGCATGACAGTGAATGCCATGAAAGTAATAGTTCGGACAATGAATGTTCTGAAATTAACCCTCAAGCGTCTATAAATGGTAGATAAAAGCGTGGACGTGGGAGTACCAGGGGTGTGTTTAACGGTATTAGTCGTAAACGTTGTCGTAAATGTTCCATTTCTAATATTCCACCCTCAGTTGGAGAGGAAGAAATTTCAAAAGACGGAACAGTTGGAAAAGCTATTTCCTCGGAAATTAGGCCGATGTGCAGCCCAAAACGTAGTGAAGGAAACAAAAGGTCCAACGTCGAATACTAATAGAAACATTTGCGAAGACAGTGTTTTTAGTGTAAAATTATGTTGAAAGATTGTCAACAAGTCTGATTGGAACACTTAGAAGAAATCGTATAGAGGTGCCATCAACAGCGAAATTAGGAAAGCAAAATATTTATTCCACTATTTTATATAGAAAGAATAAAGATATAACATTAACTGTCTATCAAGGGAAGGAAAATAAAAATGAATTATTGCTAAGTTCTCTTCACAACTCCGTAATCATCGACAACAATCAGAAGAAGCCAGAAACTGCAACATATTATAATCGTACATTGTAGACCGAATGATACGTGTTTATAGTACTAAATCAGGACCTTCGTCGCTGGCCTATGCACGTATTTTTAAGGTTTTAGATATATCTGCTATAAATGCGTGGATTTTACATAAAAAAGTGACTGGAAAGAAGAAATCATACAATCAGAGACACGCTTTTCGTAAAAGAATTCTTCACTATTTATAATTCAATGTTATCTTTCAATGTTCTTGTTAAATTTATAGTATTTTTTTAAAGAAATGTATTTTTTATCACAGAACCACTTCTTCTGACAACTTGATACATAGTAATACACCATTTAAACTGACCTTCAGTTTACTATTTTATTTTTACTGAACGTGAACACTTAAGAAGCTAAACATGCTGAAAGAGAAATAAAAAAATTTAAATGCCTCACGTTTTCAAGAAAATTGCCAGAATTTCGTGATAGGAATTTCCTCTGAAAGGAAATCCATTTGTGTTGTGATGACAGTACTTTCATAGGAATCTTCTCAATACATCAACTCAGAAAAGTTCCAATTTCATTCCCACAAATGGATTTCTTACCCCATGTTTAAAAAGTATTGAAATTCTTATAATTCATGACAAAACTTCATGAAAAAGTATTTTCTAGCAACAAATTTTCCAGAACAAAGGCAAGCCACTTTCTACTCGTGAAATGTTTGGTATTCTTTGAGAGAACGCGCATTCTCTTTTTAAAATATGAACAAAAGCTTTCAATTTTATCAGAGAACTCTGCAACTAGTCCGCCCATTAAGGGCTTCTAATTAGTGTTGCTAGACAATGGCAGTAAACTCCAAGCTCCGTTTTTATCTAATCACGGGATTTATTTGTTTCAAAGAGACAACACTATTATGAACTTCCTCACCCAGCTTAGAAAAGGAGAAAATCACTTAGAAAATTGCTATCTAAGAGAATAATAGACACTATTTCCCATCTTTCTCTTTTCTAATTTCTGGTGTATCCCAGTAGTAAGGAATTTCCTTAAAAGGATTTTAAAAATAAAGAGGAAGCCTTTAAAAGAAATTTTCCAGCTTCTCCTGATCTTCTCCACACTTTCTCCAACACGTCTGGATTAAATTCTTTTGTCAGAAGGAATAATATTGGATGGAAAAAAACCCAAGGTGTTTTCTCTGTTGAATAAATAATCTTGGTTCTTTCTACTTATAATAAAATTCTTCAAGCGAAACTTACCATTTTAGCTAAATTTAACGTTATAGTTTTGTGATCATTTTTCAAATCTATTTCCAAAATGAAAATGAAATCAAGTGAAAAATTTCAAAGTCATTTTTTTGTTTTTGCTATCGTTGAATCACATAAGATTGGAAAAGAAAAACACAATTTTGCTTCAAAAAATACTGAAGCGAAACTCATTGAATCAGAATTTAATTTTTTAAAAACAATCAATGAAGCCATTGAGTAAGCTAATGTAAATCTTTTGACATATCATCTTTTCAGTTTCTGAATTATTTTCAGAAAATATGGACATGATCTTCCTGTCATATTATATGAAAAAATCGTAAACATTTCTTATGCTTTGTCGCCAACTGCACACGATATTTTCAGTTACATTAAATCGTGGCTAATTGAGAGCTTAGTGAAGACTGTCAGTAGCTCGGTGTTCGTATCTTGAGCTCAATGACCAGTTTTGAACATCGTTTCATACAATGTGACATAACATGTAATGTTTGAAACGAATTTGAATTTTAAAACAAATAAGAGTTATGAAAAATATTTTATTGATATATATTGAAATTCCGTCGTAGGCAATTATTGATAAAGGGATCTGAAGTGACCGCCTGCTTCAACAAGGAGAGCGGTGAGGCGGTTCTAGAATCCATCCATCACGCGTGAGCAGACTTCGCAGTCAATCGTGTGGACTGCAGTCCTTTTGTCCGGCCAGTTCTTGTTTTGACACTCCTCCTGCCATGCCCATTGCACTGCCGTAATATTTTCATGGCATTTCGAGCACAATAAACAGTCGAATATCTGTTGAATATTTATTCATTTTCGCTTGTGACAATCACAACTGAACAACAAATTTAAACTCACCGCTCGCTAACGAAACACACACCTATACAATTGCCCATTCTAATGATCATGCGCACCAAGTTTGGTCTCACTTGCTCGCAGCTAGCGCCATCTATTAGATTGTTCTTCAAGCATTACCCGCTGGTCTACCCTGTGCCAGAAACAACTGAATTAAATGATGGTTAATTGATGCATTCATAGAAACAAGGAATCAACTACAAAGTGATTATTTTCTGAAATAAGTATTTTCCAAAGCATTAGGGGAAAGCTTCTAAAGATGCAATTTTTGAATGCCGTTGGCCGCGGTGGACTAGTGGCAGAGTTTCGGCCTTGTGATAAAACCGTCCCGAGTTGAAGATAAGATTTCATCAAGGAAAAGTAATCTATGTAGGCTTGGTACACGTCGAGAAACAAAGATTCCTTCACTGGCGTGACGCTGAAGTTATGGGAAAGAGTGTCAGCTCATGTGTTGTTCTCGTCATCTAACACCGATTCAAAAGGATGAGGGCTATTCAAAATACAGGGTGGCCCAGCGGGTAATGTTTGAAAACCAATCTTAAAGATGGTGCTAGCTACGAGAAAGTGAGATCAAACTTGGTGGGCATGATCATTAGAGTGGGCAATTGTATATGTGTGTGTTTCGTTAGCAAGCGGTGAGTTTAAGTGTTTTGTTCAGTTGTGAATGTCATAAGCGAAAATGGATAAATATTCAACAGATGTTCGAGTGTCTCTGTGCTCGAAACGCTATGAAAATGCTAAGGCAGTGCAACGGGAATGGCAGGAGGAGTTTCACAACAAGAACTGGCCGGACAAAAGGGCTGCAGTCCACACGATTGACTGCGATGGCTGGTCACACGTTATGGATGGATTCCAGAAGCGCATCACTGATGTTCTTGTTAAAGAAGATGGTCGCTTCGAACCCATTTATCAATAATTGCCTACTATGTCATTTCAATATATATCATTAAAATATTTTCATCACTCTTATTTGTTTTAAAATTCCGATTAGTTTAAAACCTTACCCGATACCAAATCTAAATTAAACTAAAATATTAAAATTTGTCTTCCCTATCATACATTGCATGTGATTCAAACTTTCTGAACAACTAAACCCAGTTAAGTTTAAAGTAAAAAGATTAAAATATTTAAAGTTATAGATTATTGCATGATAGCATCCAATTTATTACAAATGAAAATGAAGAAGAAATTTTAAAAATAAGAATTATAGCAAACAGAAAGAAATTTATTCAAAATTCGCTCTGCGTCTTTTTTTTAAAGTTACAAATATCTACATTCTACATCTTAGTTGCTTTATATTTGTTCGCGACTGAAAAAAGATATACTAATTGCTTTATCAAACTTTGAAGTTTCAGATAAGAAAAAAGACATGAAACCTGAAGAAAAGACTACCCATACATCTTGAATTTTTAACAAAAGCAATTTACCTCAGTATACTTAAAACTTTTAAGTAAATGTTCTGCACATATTTAGATAAGTAAAAAATCCTTTAGTAAAATGGTAGATTGAGCTACAAGAATGCAGAAAACTTGACTCCCAAAACTGCTCCTAATCAGAGATGAACATTCAAACCACAATTAAATTATATGGAATATAAGAAGTAAAGCTGTGTCAAGATAAGTCATAGAATGGAAAAGAAGAGGAAAATGATTTTTAGAGTTTTAATATTTTGAAGTCAACAGCATTTCGTTGTCGAAAAAGAATCGGAAATATATTTCATAACTTTTAGTTCTTATTTTATTTCCCTTTTTTCGAGTATCGAACAGAAGAGGCCAAAAAAGAAGTGGAATACATTTGTGAATTTTTAACTTCCAAACTTTGTTTACGTTCTCCGGGAAAGCGAACGGAATAAAAACCAGATGATAATAATTCTTTTTAGTGAGAAGAGAGAATATTGAATTTTAGTTACCAGAAAAATTGACTTCGGTCATCAGAAACCAATGAAAGCTCCGAAACCGACTATTTGACAAAAGGTAGAAAAGAATATGAATACCAAGAGGCCTAAAAGAAGTAGTGGGAAAATTGAATCAAAGAGCTACAATAAAAAGAGTAATAATAAATACTTTTTGTACAATTTTTTTGCAAATGAAATAGTTTGTCAGGAAGGTTTGAAAATTTTATAAAGAGTGGAATTTTTCCCGATGGCTTCTTTTAAACCCTTATATCTCTAGTTTTGTATTTTCACTAGAATCAGTTTCATGTTTGGCTGTTTGTAAAGTTTAATATGAATTGTAAGAGTGCATTTTTTAAAAAAATATATGTAAGAGTAAACGTTATATTATGAAAAAATACACACACTGCAATACATATGTAATTGCAAACGCACACGTATACGCATGCACACACACACGAAAACGAAGAGAGAGAGATTTAAATGTCGCTTGCCCAAGAATTTGAATTCCCAATCGAATTGAAATTCATGGTTATATCATGCACGATAAATGCGCCTACAATTTAACTTAGAAGTTTATTTCACATCTTTCCTGAGGAAAAAAATTCGTGATAGCGCCGAAAAACTTTTCATACGGATTTGATATTGAACGCAAGAGAAATGACATCTGGGTGAAAGCTGAATTATTTCATGGAGAATGAGAATGTAGACACTAAGAACGAACGAGTGAATAGATGATGATCCGTATTACCTAAAATATGATATAGACTAGAATGAGAATGCAGAAAATAAGAAAGAACGAGTGGATAGATGATCCTCCGTTCTACCTATAATATGGTACAGATTAGAATGTAGAAACTAAGAAAGAACGAGTGAATAGATGATGTTTCGTTCGTCTTAAAATATGGTACAGATTAAACATTAACTTATAAAATAATTGATTCAATGAAGGAAGACATTTGGAATGGAAAATACTGAAATTAATACCATAGTATATAGATAGCATCTGCTGAACACCTCGTTTCCGGAAGAAGCAATTATAAGTCAAAGCAAAGATTCGACTTATTGAAAAAAAGAATATTTTGATTCAATGAAGGAAGAAATTTAGAATGGAAAATACTGAAATAAATATCATAGTATACAGATACCATCTGCTGAACACCTCGTTTCCGGAAGAAGCAATTATAAGTCAAAGCAAAGATTCGACATATTGAAAAAAAGAATATTTTGATTCAATGAAGGAAGAAATTTAGAATGGAAAATACTGAAATTAATACCATAGTATACAGATACCATCTGCTGAACACCTCGTTTCCGGAAGAAGCAATTATAAGTCAAAGCAAAGATTCGACATATTGAAAAAAAGAATATTTTGATTCAATGAAGGAAGAAATTTAGAATGGAAAATACTGAAATAAATATCATAGTATATAGATACAATATGCTGAACACCTCGTTTCCCGAAGAAGCAATTATAAGTTAAGGCAATTATCTGAAATTGATATAACATTCCTGATTTCAATAAAAAAAACTCTTAGATTCTCTTTTCTAATCGCTGTTGCCAAAATTAATTTTATATTGAAGAATGGTATGAAAACAATGAAAATGAAATTTTCTATCTAAAAAAAACTTCTAATATTCATCTCTCCCTCCAAAAAATATCATTTAGTTTATTATTTATTATTTACATGATTCATTTACTCTAAAAATAAGTTGCATGAAAATTTAAAATATAGCTGCTCAAGAAAATTTGGAATGAATACTAAAATGCAACATTTAAATAATTGAAAATATTTAACATATGAAATTCTTAATTTTCTCTCTCATTCTTTTGTCAACGTTTTAGTTATTTAAAAACAATTTGAAGGAAAATACATGTTCTCGTAATGAATTAGTTATTATTCATGTCTATTCTAATTTATGCCTTAACACAAATGAAATGTCAGATATTTGTTAAGTTATTGCAGTCTATAATCATAATAATTTCTTGTTGAAAGCAGTTTGCTACTAAATATTATTAATTTGAAGTGGTAAAATAAATAAATCACTGAAAATATTGAGGATTCACATTGCTATTTTTTGAACAATTACATTTTACAATTTTTGTAACGGGCAAAGAATACTGTCTACAATGAAGGATAATTTATCTTATCATCACAAAGTCATAATTTCATTAAATGTTTCAAAATATTATTCTAAAAATAATGGAAATTTCAACTTAAACTCTCTTCAAATTATTTATCCTTATTGATTTCATTGTTTCACCTGTAGCATTAAAAATATTTTCTCGCAGAAAATATTTCGCTAAAGAAATTATGAAAGATTTTCCCTCATGCACAAATTTTGCTTACAGTTTCCTAGCTAAGAATTTTTTTCCAGCAGCTTAAAGTAAATTTTAAATTACAAAATTACTTCTTAAATAAAGAAATGCATAAGTCTCTCAAAGTTCTTTACCACGTAATAAACTTGCAACTCATAGTGTAAGTTAAATATAACTATCCCCATCTGCATTCATTTACATTCAAACGGGTAAAAGCAACTTTTTCCAAATTCTGAAAATAGAAAAGCCTGAAAGCTTTTTTATTATGAATTTTTAAAAGGCTCTTCTAACATCCGAGTGTAATTCATTTTTATATGAATGCGGCATTATTCCAGCAAAATGCAAGAAACTGAATTTTAACATAAATTTCTGAAAGTATGCACTTTGAAACAAGGGACAACATTACCACCGTTAAGGGATACATTTTCGGACTCAAAATGCTGAATTTTATTAACAAAAAATCCTCTACAAAATTTCGCAGCTGCCATGAAGGAAAAAATGTAATTTTTCTCGTTTAGCACTTTTCCTCTTAGATGTCTAACACTTCTTCTTTTCTTTAGGCTACAAAAATAGTCTAAAAGAGTTTGAAAATTTTAGTTTAATATTTGTTAAGTCATATTTATCCATGGATTCTTGTCACAACATGTCTCGAACTGAATAAAAACTGATCACCTTAAATTTAGAGTTGCGGTTTAATCGAACGTGTCATGGTTAATACCACTTGAAAATGTATTTAGAATAGTGTTATGTCAGTTTTTTTCATTCCTATTTATGAAAATAATTATCAATTTTGTAATTAACTCTCCGTTTTTATATATTAGTCACAAGAAATGAATTTCGAAAAGTTTTGCATTGTAATTTTTAACCATAATTAAAAAAAAAAGACATAACTGATTTATATTAAAACATTACTTCAAACATTACCAAAGATTCAACATATATCGAAAGTAAAGGGATAAGTTTTATAACACAGTAAAGATAAATCACTTCTTATCTTAAATTATTAAAAGCATAAATATTTTTATTCTTATAGGTATACTTATTTTTTGTTATTGGTTTTGTGCAGTCTCTGATGGAAAAAAGAGTCGCCCGGTAATATTCTGACGTCGCCCATCATATATGGAAGCGAAAGGTGCCAATTTATAAGAAATAACGTCTTCTAAAAGATTCCATGCCTACACATTTCCTAAGGTCTTCATATTTATATTTGCACTAACTTCCAATAGAAACACAAACTTTAGTCAAAGAATTTCAAAATTGGATCAAATATTTTACTCCGATACGAAATTTCATCATTCGAGATGAATTAGTTTCGAAATGATGAGCAAATAAAATTATGAGTTGGTAAAGTTAAATTAAATGTGGCACCTTTATTCATAAGTAGCTTATATACCCGGCGTTGCTCAGACTAGAAATATTTTCAAGTCTAAGTATTTATAAAGCTTCAAATTTAATTAAACAGTTTTTCACTGTAACGTCTTTCGTTGATTTTCTTGTGGCCTCTCCTGCATTTCAGACCCCTCGGAAAGCAGCTAAACTAAACTCTTCTCTTTGTCTTTATATTTGAACCACTACACACGAGTCGGAAAATCCTTGGAATTCCATCTTCCCATCCTCACCATTGCTACGGAGACAACAGAAATACTTTATATCAAGGCTCCATGTGTGCCTGAATGGTAGCACCATTTCTTCTTTTTCTCCCTAGGCCATCTCCCTTTGGTATCAATGGTACTCGGTTAACCTTTAAAGATATTACATACTCACAGTGGCGTAGCGAGGGTAAGTGGCGCTCATGTCAAATTATGATTTTTTTGTCTCCATATTTGAACCACTACACGCGAGTCTGAAAATCCTTGGAATTCCATCTTCCCATCCCCATCATTGCTACGGAGACAAAAGAAATACTTTATATCATGCATCCATGTGTGCCTGAATGGTAGCACCATTCCTTCTTTTTCTCCGTAGGCCCTCTCCCTTTTGGTAGGATTTGGACTTTGTTAACCTTTAATGATATTACATACTGACAATGGCGTACCGAGGGTAAGTGGCGCTCATGTCAAATATGATTTTTTCTCTCCCCCCCCCCCTTCATCATAAGAGGCTTCACTTGCGTAAACGGCGCTCTGGACATGGTATTTTTTGACTCTTTATTGTATTTGACCTTTAAAAGTGACACAAACTATTAACGTTTCGTCAACAGTGTCAGTGTCGCAGCGTGGTTAATTGGCGCCCGGAAAATATGATTTTTTTTACCCCACTAGTCTTTTGCTTAGCAAGCGAAAATGGTCCTCGGAGCCTGGTATTATTTTAACGCCCATAATCCTTATTTGCTTTAAAAACTGGCATAAATGCAGTAATGTTTTGTTTCTATGGCGCCCCTAAAACTGGTATCTTCGGAATCTACACTTCCTTTACTCCCCGTTCGCTACGCCACTGATTATGATCATTCAAGAATTTCAGAAATTGAAACAAAACATCGCGTAGTAACAAAACTATCGTCACTGGATATTTGAGAGCATATTAAAAGCTACGAAATAAAAACGGAATCTAAGTGCCTGCTGCGAAATAACAGGGGGAGTAAGAAATCTACCATGGAGTCAATGACCAAAGAAAGCAATATGTTCTTATCATAACTTAAACAGCGGTAAAAACAGGTGGATAAAGGATTTGATGAAAGAATACATTTTATTTTATAACAATAGAAAACATTGAAACAAATTGCGTTTGTAGAGGGACGATATCGAATGCCGCTGTTGTAAAATTAATACAATTTCAGGAACCATTTTTATTAGATGGCTAAGTTCCACGACACAGTACATTAAAAGGTACAAGACGCAAGACAGAGAACAACAACACAAGACATGTACACAGAAAAAGAAGAGAGAGAGGCATCATGGGAAAACCTGGATGGCTCTAGTAGCGCCACCTGCCATAAAAAGGAGAAGGTAGTTAATTGTAACAGCTACACGTTAAAAATTAATTTTAAAACGTTAATAGCAAATAGAGAAAAAGTTGTAAAACAATTAAATTGGTATCATTAGAGAGATAATGTTTTGAACCTTAACCCTCTCATACCGAGAGAGGTCGTCCCGGGCGGTCTAAAAATTTACCCTTAACAACAATGAAGGCCGGTCTGAGGCTTTTGGCTTGTCTTGAGGAGGGTAAAGTTCTGAGATCGCTTAGGAGATAAGCGCTGTAGGGGGTCCAATTATCCTTGCCAACCACAGCCCATTTCCGTACGCCTTAAGGGAAGGTTATAGCAGGGAGTGAAGTGGAGGGGAATATAACCACCCAGGTAGAGAGAGTCCAATTCATGTCGTTTCCACTCAAAATATCCCGGTTTTAAAGGAGCTAGAAGAAAACCTCGCCTCGGGATTAAAGAGTTAAGGTGATGTCAAAATAACTTTCGCACAATAAGTATTTCAGAAGTTATTGGCTAAAAACTTCTAAAAATAGCTTAATTTTTGTTATATAATTAAATAAATAAAAATCTAATTCAAATTTTAAAATAATTTTTACGGCGTTAGCTGTCTCTTGTGCTAATCCATCACTTTACAAATTTGGTCACCGTAAGTTCAACGGTACGAGCATAAAGAACCAAAGAATGAACACACACACAAACTTTCCTCTTTTATATATATAGACATCTAGATGATATACCCGGCCTTACTCGGGATGAAAATATTTTCAACTATATGAAATTGCTACAATTTAAACTTAATTAAACAGAGTTTCGCAATAGAATCTTTCGTTCAATTTCGTTCGTTCTCTCCGATGTCGTCTGACCCCTCTATCACCATTTAAACGTTTTCTTCCTTTTGTCTCCACACTTTGAACCATCTGGCACGAATCTAGCAATCTTTGGAACTCCATTTTTCCTGTCTCATCATTACTACGTCAACAAAAGAAGCTCCTTCATACCATAGTTTTTATTACCATTATTCGAAATACCATTTTCTTCTTTTTGGTATCTGTGTGTCTTTGATCGGGAAAACACCCGATAGTTTTCCATCTTTTTCTCCTTAGGTCCTCTTCCTTCGAAACCGGACTCAATAACCTTACACGTCTTGACCCATTCATAAGGATCATTTAAAAATTTCTTAAAATTAAATGCAGTAGCACATAGAGATAGTAATTAACTAACGTTATTGGATTGCTGTGCAAACATATTGAAATATGTACGTGGTACAAAATAAGAGTGGAAACAAAAATTCTGCCTTTCTGCTAATATTCAAGAAGTTATTTTTTAAAATTATAAATTGAACTTCGGTCAAAACACGGGAATGAACAATTTGATGAAAGGAGAAATAGGTTTGAATTTAATTAAAATAATAGAAAGCACTATTACAAATTGTGTTTGAAATGAACTTCGAAATGTTTATTAAAACTGGGGGAAAGAATGTATGCCATTTAAATCAAGATAAGTAAAAAGAAAATTATCTTAATTAAGATAATTTTCTCTCTTAAGATGGTATATAAATCATATTCTCGCAATATATATTTTTAAAAAATATTTGGAAAAAAATGAGAAAAAAGCATACAATTGGCTTAATTTTTGCTATTTAATTAAACAGTTTGAGAAGCAATGATTTTTGAGAACTGAAAAAAGCACAGCTGATTTAGAAATGGAACTAGAATGGCACGCTCAAATGCCATCTCGATACTATTTATTATTTAGGAAGACTTCTTGTAATAAGATAGATAGGTAAAACAACTTTTTTTCTTCCTACTTCCTCTCCCTTTGATAGGAACCGGGCTAAGTAACCTTGAAAGACTTAACACACTCATAAGGATCATTTATATTTTTTGAAAACTAAGCAAAATCATATAGATATGATATATTGCATATATCATATAGAAAATAATTAATCTGATTGCACAGCAATTGGATTACTGTGCACCCATATTAAAAGAGGGTTTATGCAACGACATAATACCGGACATGAAGAGTCTGCCCTGGAAATAAAAATATGCAAAGTAACAATATTTTCTTACATTAACAGAGACAAATGTACATGAATGAAGTAACAATATTTTCTTGCATTACTTTAACAATGATGGAAAATGTACATGAACGAAGTATTTGATGAAACATTTAAGTGACTCGAATTTAATTTTATAAGAATGTAAAATATTGTTAGAAATTGAGTTAAAAATAAATTTTACAGCGTCAATAACATTCAAAAAATCTTTATAGCAATGAAATCACATCATTCAAAAGATAATTTTCTGCTATTTAAGGTGGCGTAAAAAAATTGTCCTGTGACAAATATTTCAGAAATTATTGGCAAAATACGTCTAAACATTAGGCATAACAGCGGCTAATTTTCGTTATTTAATTAAATATCATAAAAACTAATTAATTCCGAACGTAGAAAAAATCACAGTTGACCTAGAAATGCACCTCAGAATTGTCGTGTGCAAATGCCATGCCGCTACTGTTGAACATTTAGGAGGAGTTCTTACAGGGTGTCCAACAAAGGACTCCCTCATTTTAAAATTAAATAACGCGGCAACGGAGATCGATAGAAGAACGAAACCAGTGATATGCTTAGTCTGAAAGCCGTAAAAATCTGATACAAAAGTTTCAAAATTAGTTATAAATGTTGCCGACAGGTGGCGCTGTACGTTGTAATCACAGTTCAAATTTCGAGAAGAAAGCTATAAACTGTCATTTGCAAGTAATCGTTGCAATCACATCACAATCGATTCAAATTAGGCATTTTTCGTGCTTGCCAAGGACAGTTTATAGATTTCTTATCGGATTCTGAATAGCTATTACAACCTGCAGCGCCACCTGTCGGCAACATTTATAACTAATTTTGAAACTTTTGTATCAGATTTTTACGGCTTTCAGACTAAGCATATCACTGGTTTCGTTCTTCTATCGATTTCCGTTGCCGAGTTATTTAATTTTAAAATGAGGGAGTCCTTTGTTGGACACCCTGTATGACAGACACATGTTTTTTTTCTGTTTTATATTATAGATATAGCCATTAACGCGGATGAAATAGTTATAAAATAATAATTGATTTTTTTTGTTGTAATAAAGTGGAGTATTCTGCACGTATACTTTCGTTTCTAAAATAATTTTAAGAGCATGAAATATATTATCAAATTATTTTTTTGAATAGCAACGCTGATAAATTTTCACAGTTAGTATTTTAGAAGGCTATTTTATATGTCCATGCAAAATTTCAGCTTAATTGTACGAATAGTTTTGATGTTAAATTAATTTTTCTACTTTCGCTGTAAAACGATGCACTAAAGAGCGTATCCATATATTTTGAATAGTTAGCCTCGTTCTGCCATTGGGTATTCTAATGCATTTTCGGTATTTACAACGTCAACTTTCTTGGTCACTGTTGTTTGATGTGAATTTTGTCTTTAGAAAATTACTATTTTAATATTTTAATTTCGGCTGAGATACAAAAATATGATGTGAAAACGTTTTTATTTTCAATAAATCAGGTTCTCTGTGAATAATATCAATATTTAAATCCGGTTAGAAATTATAGTAAAAATAAATTAGAAATTGTAAATGCTTGATCACCAAACTTTAAATGATGATAAATAGAATACAAATAATGATATAATACAGAATAATTGGACTAACATTAAATTTAATTCGAATCTACAGAATTAATTCGAGTAGCTTCAAATCGTTTTAATTTTTTTAAATATAATTATTAAGCTATTTCCAAAAGTTACTGTAATATAAGAAGTTCGTCTCTGTTTTCGATTAAAATTAACATAACCAGTCGTTTCTTCTCCGTAAAAAGTCGTTAATAAACTATAAATAAACAGACGGTAAACCATTCAAATTATTTTTACAAACCATCATACAAATTAGCAGACGATAAAGAAATAATATCAATTTTAGTAACTGATTGGATATCGCATGCGTTCAAGATCGGATGAAACAGCTATTATTACTGAAAAGTATTTAGCAACGATAAGAGCTACGTACCGCTTTTAAGGTAGACAAATATTAACCTTCCGCGTATATAAAATGTGAAAACGGCAACAATTTAAAATTGCAGGATGCCATATCGCCCACACAAAATATCTGTAACTTCGTCTGCTTTAAAAGTATATAAATTTTTATCTAAAATAGTGGTGTAGTATTTCTTGGTGAATTAATCTAAAACTTTTTAATATATTTATAATAAAAATTGGTGTAGTTTTTCACTGTTTCCATTTATATATATAACCTGTTTAAAGCCGACAATATAAAAATGGAATCCTGTCTTAAGCAGAAGAAAAAATTGTTACTTTCGAAATTCTTATATACTGATAAGTCCTGTATGAAACGGAACATTTTTCTAGTCCCTTTAGATTCCGTTCAGTACAGGTTTTACTGTATATATATATATATATATATATATATATATATATATATATATATATATATATATATATATATATATATAGATAGATAGATAGATCATACGAATATCTTTTACTGAGAAAGAAAATAAATTGAAAAAAGGGAAAATCAGAATAAATCAGCAAGTTAAATAATGTTAATATTAGTATTAACATTTCATCAAAACGAGGAGGGAACATTTTTATTCGATTGCTTCCACTCACATAAAATTTCCTATGTAAATTCTAATGAATTATTAAAATTTTAACGCTTTGTGCTCAAACATGATTCAGTGGAAAGTGCAAATTATACAACATTTCCAGCGCTCCTGGTTACCATATTTTAGCTGGACAGAATCAAATTTTTTGGTGATAATTTGAGTTCTACAAATCTTTGTAACACATCAAGTATTTACCAATAGTAACATGTATATTACATCTTTTAAGACGGCGCCGGCGTTTAAAGTGCTGAATAAATTAAAATTATACCACCGACATTTAAACCAAGCGGAGAAGATAAAAAGCTGAATGTGGAGACGGTCCCTTTTAAATCAAATGCCTTCCGATGTAACCATGGTATGATAACAAGAAGATATTTCTTGGATCATTTTCTCCATATGATATTATTTAGGACACAAAACAATTGTGTTGTCTTTGGAAATTTTGAAGTTAATAAAATCTTCAGTACCAAGAGGTGAGGAAAGCACAGTTTCAACCTAGGAAAAAAATTAACTGGATTTCGCTAAATACTGAACCCAATCATGACAGAATACAGATTTGAAATGATTACATTCTTCGGAATTATCATCAAATCAATTTGGTTCAAAACGAAATGTTTGATGAAACATCCTTTGTTCTGAACTTAACTGCAGAAGAAAATATTGTCCATTTTAGATAAAATTGAGTGTCAATGTCTAACATATGGAATAAAATATTTGCAGCAATGACTGAAAATGAATTTTCTTATAATATATAATGTTGACCTTTCATGCATGGAATTTTATCAAAACATCTAAAAAATAAATTGTTACAAAAACAGTTTATTCTTCAGATAAGGAAAGAAAATTTTGTAAAAGGGTACATGAAATGTTAGAATACTAAACTTTTTCGGTAGTATTACCAAAGAGTTATTAATATCTCATCTTCATTTCCGCTTTATTTAGTTTTAGACAAAGTATATAACAAACAAAAGTTGCGATTACTAATATAATATTTTTCGGTAACTTAAAAATATGGTGAATGCGGTCACAATTTTCTTCTTTATATGTGTGAAATGATTTCAAATTTTTGAAAAATGGCCACCTTAATTTAGTACAGCAGTTCAAAATAAGTAACAATGATAACAATATGTAATATTTTCGACACTAATAGCGAAAGATAAATCAATATCTTTTTAAAATTTTTTTATTACCAAGTCATACTTGGGAATAAATATATAAATATCAGGGAAAACAAAAATTTAAAAGGAGTAATGTATATATCGTCAGACCATTCCATATAGTATGCATTGTAAAATGCTACTGCATTAGAACAAAAATAAAACTAAATTTGATTACTTCATATAATTTAAAAGGAATAATGTATATATAGACAGGCCATTAAATATAGTATGCAATGTAAAATGCGACTTCAATAGAACAAAAATAAAACTAAATTTCATTACTTCATATACAAAAACGAAAATAAAATTTTTAAAAATTACAAATTTGTAAATCAGTTAAACTGCATTTGATAAAAGTTTTGAAAACCTTTTAGATTTATCATTTTCATGTCGAGGAATCTTGAAAAATCGGTCATTTGTAGAGATCATTGATTTATTCCTAACGTACTTGTGATAATTCCCCAATATAATAAAGCAAATCAAAACAATATATTCAGAATATTACAATATGAATATATAAAATTTCCATTTATCCAAACCAAAGACGTAAATGGTGTCCTTTAGATTACTTTTCGTTGGAAATGGGGAGACTAAAAGTATTTAATTCCAATTTCCAAGAAAACGGGCACTACTTTCGTTTATCACACCCAAGCGTGAATCCTCTGTATGCCCTCTTCCTTATTTATATCAGCCAGTCAAGAATGGCAACAACTGAACAGGTTTTTAATGGTGTCCATAGCCCTAAAGAGGGCTTAATATAAAGGAGTGATCTTTTAATACTGCGCGGATTTAACTCTTGAAACTTACGTTCTGCCATGGTCTAAGAAGTGCCGGGAAAAGAGTAAACCGAATTTATCATTTCTTTAATCTCGCCTGCTGTTTTTATTTTCCTGCTGTGTCGTACTCTACTAACAATTCAATCTTAAATTTTTCAACTACTAATATTGTAACATTCACGTTTTCACATCACATCTATACTAAATGACAGTAGCACTAATTTTCAGTTATCAGCCTGGATATAAAAATCCAGGCTTTATGTTAAAGAAAGAGTTACGTAACTATAATTGTACCTCACTAAGGTCATATAATCTATCACCAAAGTTGCGGCTTTCATGTTAAAGTAAACAACGAGCTCTCTGACATTGAAAACAATGTAGTGGGTGTAGCACAGGGCTCGAAATTAGGGATCATTTTATTTATCTGTTATGTTAATGATACTACCAAGCAATTCAACACCCTTTGCAAGTATGCAGATGGCGCAGCAATATTGGCCGAAAATAAAAATCCAAAATTCATCCAGATAGTACTCAACCGAAGCATGAAAACACTTGAGGTCTGGTGCACTAAATGGAAAATCGCAATTCATGTTTTCAAAACTGAAGCAATCATGTTTCATAAAGCAGGGAGAAACTTTTCATCTTGTCGATCAATCCTAACGAAGGTGTTATAATTCCCAAATAAAAATTAATCAAAACGAATGAAGATATCAGGAATACCCAATAATAAAATTTCCATTCAACCTTTTAAAAGATAAAGCTTGGCGTCATTTAGATTCGTTTTCGTTGGAAATGGCGGACACGAAGTATTAATTCCAATATCCACTAACAAGGGCGCTGCTATCGTTTATAATGCGCAAGCGTTAATTCTATGTCCTTATTACATCAATAAGTAAAGAGTAATACATGCCTCGGCACGTCTTAACAGTAATATATTTTCAAACATGTAGATTTATTGAAAAGTGAACAGGTTGTCTAATGGAATCGAATTCCTAATGAGAGTTTAACTTCCAGTTTTGATGTTGTAGTACTGCGCAGTTCAGCTCCCGAAATTTGCTTGCTTCCGTGGGCTATGAACAGAATGGGGAGAATAGTAAACAGTAATCTGCATTTCTTTCACCGTCATGTCTATTCTTATTATTCTGCTGTATTCGGCATTACTAATAATCGTATCTTAAACTTTGAGCTTCGCATTTCGTAACAATCACGTTTCCATATAACATCCGTGGCAAATGCCAATAACGATCATTTTCAGTTACCAGCCCAGACATTGAAATCTAGGCTTTACCTTAAAAATACTATTAAATTCAACAAAGGCTAGTTTACGATAGTTTTCAAATTATATATAGAAATATCTGTAATATAAAAAGTGGTATTACTTGTTTAAGAAATTTCCAAATCTTGATTACTAACAATTTTAAAGGTGATATATCTCCTTTCGACTAGAAACTTATTTTTCGCGTTTTTAAAGCTACCTGAATACATAATATTTTCCACATCTAAGTACAGGATGGGCAAAAAAATCCGTAGATATTTCAAGTAGCCATGAAAAAATACCGGATTGTAAAATAGGGTGCGAGATAATCATTTTATGCACATTGGTGGGTTTTTTTCTTCGAATAGATAAAATGTAGTACAAAAATTCTCTTCAGGCAGCATTATAAGGTGCAGCTGCGCAGAAAAAATGCAAATTATACTCTTATATATAAATCTGCAGTAAACAACGATTCAATTCACGAATAGACTTCGAATTAGCTGACCAAAGTTCATCTTCTGCCCGGTGGAGTCATATTTTTCAGCAGTCGCTGCTAACTTGCTTGCGTTCTCCGCTGTCGTAGACGGTGAACATTAGGGTGGGACGAAAGAAATAAAAAAACTTTCATGTCCTTGAACCGCGGAAAAAATGCGAATATGTGAGAAATTAAACGAGTAAAAAAGTATGGAAATTGATAAACACTTTCCGCTCACGCATCATCCTTGAAAATTGTGTAGATTAAAAGAAATCGGCACTTTTTGAAAATTTAAAAATAAATTTAGGTTTTCTTTATCTGTTTATTTCAGCATTAGCTGTTAAGTACTGATCTGCTTAAGAGTAATAAAGTTTATTTTATCAAATTCGGTCGATAATTTCCGGTGGCACGTTCTCCCAAATTTTGACAAAAATATGTGAAATTACTTCAATATACAATTTTTAGTTCCAAACCGTCAACATAATCTTCATACATCTTCTTGCCAATAAATTGCAACATATTGATGCATATGCATGAAAAAAGTTGTTTAGGTCTAAAAATATATCAGCTTCATTTATTTTCTTTGTTTCTTGTAGCACAATGCAAAACTAGGCTCTAAAATTACAATATTATTTGCTACTTAAAAATGAATGAAGAGAACGCAGAAAATAACTAGAATATTAACGGTCCTTTAAAGGAATCACTATATTTATTATACATCGTTATGTCTCTTAAATTGCTTTCATAGATTTATACTCTTTGTTCTCACTAAATTATACTTCGAATTTCGATTTTAGAAAATTTTAAACATTGCAGATAACAGCGTCGCTTCTAGACTTCCAGAAACATTTTGTTCTGTTTCTGATCAGCGCTGACCTTCAGAGTTTGTGGGCCTGGACGCAAATATGAATTTAGGTTCTCCTAAATAAAACTTTTTTATAGTCTGAAGAGTGTCATTTCTGAAAGAAAAATTAGGATATCAATACCTGAATCCACATCCTAGTTGGGAAAAAAATACTAAAATTTCTCAAAGCAATCATAAACTCTTATTATGAGATAAAAATGAATAGGTTCAATTTTATTCACAGTGGGGAATATATCAAATGATTAAATATGCTAATGCGTGATTTTTCATGTTATCTGCTGTTCATTTATTTTTATTATAGGCAAATAAAATTTATTATTATTTCTTTTATGTCAAATGATTTGGAAAGGTACAGGAAATATATTTGGCTATCTATTGTAATATACTAATGATTTCTGATGTATACATTTAGTAATTGGATGCGATGCCAATAGCTCCAGTGCTTATGCCCGGTTCACCTACCTTAAGAACACTATGCTTCTGATACGTGTTTGACATATCGCTCAACTGTCGGTATGTAGCATGGAAACGTTCCATTTAGATGACCATTCCAGTCCGAATAAAGGGAATTGATTTTATCATCACTAAAGTCTTACAACAGAGGGAAAGAGTTAAACGGCAAGCATTCATTTTAGTAATATCTGTATGCTCCTTAGATTTAAAATTGAGTTTTGGCTTCCTAAAATTTCTGATTGTTTTTCTCCTTTTTCGAGTGATTGCTTCGTCTTTAAAATTTGTCTAATGATCTGTTCTCTGATGCACTTTCTTTCATCCAGTGTCATTACCATAATTATAATTTCAAAAGGGATAAAGGAAAAGCGTTGCATTCTTTAACACGGTCAATAGATTTAGGAAAGATTTTTGAAAGGTAACGAGTTGTGTTCCTTTTACACGTGCTTTGGAATATGTGAATTATTTCCTTGTTTTACTCTGCCATTGAAGATTTCAAATAAAAGCTCTTTTCACTTAATTAAACAACCAATTACTTTGCATGCTGTTGTTAACCACTAGGATTGAGATAAGTGGGGATTTTGAATAACCCAGATTTCAATACATTTTGCTGCTTTTATGGCACCTGCAATGTTTAGAAGATGGCATTGATCTTTTCTGAGAGCTTTTTGATCAACATCGGGGTTAGGTTTGTTATTTTCGAGTTTTTCCTGAAACCTCACTTCCATCTATCATTTGGAGAGAAGAAAGAGTGTAATTCCATGCAAGAAATTTAAGAGACATAACGATGTCTCTTACTTTAACCCTTTAAGACCGAACCCACACGGTCGTGAGGGTTAGACATAAGCTAGCATTTCTGCTTCCTGGAGAGTTGTATTTAAAAAATACCGGAAAGGAACGACTGTTATAGTTTCCTAAAGTATTAATAGTATCTAGTTTTCTCAAAAGACGGTAGAGACAGTCCATATTTCAATTATAATCGCATTAAATCTGTTATCAAAAAATTCGCGCAAAACATTACAATTATTTATCTGTCGCAATTAGCTAATTATTAGTACATATTTAATTGCTTACACACCAATTGTTAATTTAATGTTGAAATAAATGACAATTAGGAAAATATGTTAGTTAAGAGTTAATATAATGCCTCTTTAGGCGCTGCAATTTCTATTGTGCAAGAAAGAAAGGAAAACGAACAACCAGGTATTGAATGTTTCGCGAAGTTTTATTTGCATTCTAAAAATACAGGAATATCCCTCATTTCAGAAGTTTCGTTGCATATAAATTCAGGCTTAGCATTTTTTTATATACATGCATATTTTTGAAAAATTAATTCTTTGCTATATATTTTTATTTTTCTGTGCTTTGAAATATATAAATTATTTTACTTGAAAAATTATTAGTTTTAAAGTACTAGTTACAGGTATTAAATTAAAAACGGGTAGAATAACTTATGTAGTAATTATTCAAGTAACTTTTGTTTTGAGTTAGAAGATAAATATATATATATATATATAGATTTATCCCTTCTTTTTTACTAAAAGTTTATATCATATTATAAGGATATTTTTACCTTTGAGTAATTAATATTGAATGAAAAATAAACTTTGAAAAATAAATTAGGTGAATCTTACATAGATAATGCCTAACCCGCGCGATCGTACTGGTTAATGTTGACACCTGAAAAAGTCTAACCCGCACGATTGTACGGATTCACATTGACACAGAAAAAGCCTAATCCGCACGATCGGACGGGTTCATATTGCAGCGGCTAATTTTTGTTAATTAAATATCTTAAAATCTCATTAATTATGAATGTTGAATATAGCACAGCTGACCTAGAAATGTACAAGAGAATGTTGTGTGCAAATTTCATGTCGCTACTGTTCACCGTTTCGAAGGAGTTCTTGTGACAGACACATGTTTTTTTTCCAGTTTTATATTATAGATATAGCCATTGACGCACATTAAATAGTTATAAAATAGTCAATGATTTTTTGTTGTAATAATATGGAGTATTCTGCACTTATACTATCATTTTTTAAATAATTTTAAGCGCATGAAATATTTTATGAAATTAGAATTTTGTATACCAACACTGAAAAATATTTAATTTTTTTTAGAAAATAGTAGTGGAGTTTTTCACTAAGTAAAGTTATATATATATATATATATATATATATATATATATATATATATATATATATATATATATTAATAAATTATATTATTAATAAAAATATATATTATTAAGAAAATAAATTGAAAAAAGGGAAAATCAGAATAACTCAGCAAGTTAAATAATGCTAATATTAGTATTAGCATTTCATCAAAACGAGGAGGAATTATTTTTATTTGATAGCTTGCATTATTAAAATTGTAACGAGTTGTGCTCAAACATGATTCATTGGAAAGTGCAAATTATATAAAATTTCTAGCGCTCTTGGATACCATAATTTTTGTAGGACAGAATCAAATTTTTTGGAGATAATTTGATTTCTACAAATCTTTGTAACGCATCAAGTATTTACCAATAGTAACATGTTTATTATACCCTTTTAAAACGGCGGGGAAGATAAGAAGCCGAATATGGAGACAATGGCTGTTATATCGAGCACACAAAATATCAAATGCCTTTGGATGCAATCATGGTATATTGGAAAAAGATATTTCTTGGAACATTTTCCCCATATGATTTTCTTTAGGACAAAAAACAAGGGTGTTGTATTTGGAAATTTTGAAGTTCATACAATCTTTCGTACCAAGAGGGGAGGGAAGGGCATTTTCAACATAGGAAAAAAATTAGCCGGCTTTTTTAAAATTCTGAACACAACCATGACAGCACCCAGATTTGTAGTGATTATATTCTTCAGAATTATCCTCAAATCAACTTGGTTGAAAACGAAATGTTTGATGAAATATCCTTTATTCAGCACTTAACTGCAAAAGAAAATATTGTCCATTGGAGATAGAATTGAGTGTCATTGTCTAATATATGGAATAAAATATTTGTATAATTCAATGAAAATGGTTGTTCTTATAATAATATGTAATGTTGACCTTCCTTGCATAGAATTTTATCAAAACATCTAAAAAATAAATTGTTACAAAAACAATTTATTCTTCAGATACGGAAAGAAAACTTTAAAAAGGAAATGTTAGAATACTAAACTTTTTCGGTAGGATTACAAAAGAGTTATTAATATCTCATCTTCATTTCCGCTTTATTTAGTTTTAGACAAAGTATATAACAAACAATGGTTGCGATTACTAATATAATATTTTTTGTTAACTTGAAAATATGGCGAATGCGGTCCCAATTTTTTTCCCTATAAGTTTGACCTGCTTTCAAATTTTTGAAAAATGGTCACCTTAAATTATTATAGCAGTTCAAAATGAGTAATAATAATTGCAATAAGTTATGTTTTCGACACTAATAACGATAGATAAATTAATATCGTTTAAAATTATTTTTATTACCAAGTCTTATTATTCGGGAATAAATCTATAAATATTAGAGAAAACAAAAATTTTAAAGGATTAAGGCATGATTTGACAGATTATTCAATTAGTTAAGCATTAGAAAATGCTACTGCAGTAGAGCAAAAATAAAACTAAATTTCATTATTTCATAAACAAAAGCGAAAATGAAAGTTAAATAAGCTACAAATTTGTGAATCAGTTAAACCGCATTTGATAAAAGTTTTGAAAAACATTTGTTTTTTATCAATCTCATGTCGAGGAGTCTTGAAAAATAGGTTTTTTGCAGAGATCATTGATTTATTCCTAACTTACTTGTCATAATTACCCAATATAATAAATCAAATCAAAATAATATATACGAAATATACAATATGAAACTATAAAATTTCCATTTTCCAAATCAAAGACATAAATGGTGTCCTTTAGATGGAAATGGTGAGACTCGAAGTAGTTAATTCCAATTTATCCCAAAAAGGGCGCTGCAATCGTTTATCACACTCAAGCGTGAATCCTCAGTATGTCCACTTCCATAGTTTTATCAGCAAGCCGAGAATGGCGACAAAGTGCACAGGTTGTTTAATTGAGTCCATAGCCCTCAAGAGGGCTGAATATCAAGTATTGATGTTTTAATACTGCGCTGATTTAACTCCTGAAACTTACTTTCTGCCCTGGTCTCTGAGGAGGCTGTGAAAAGAGTAAACAGTACTTGGCATTTCTTTCACTTCAAATGCTTTTGCTATTTTCATGCTGTGTCGGAATCTACTAACACACACACAACCAAATGACAATAACGCAAATTTTCATTTACCAGCCCAGACATAAAAATCCGGACTTCATCTGGAACTAGCCAATGCAATAAACATACGAAACACATTAGTTTTAAACTTTTATATAAAAGTGTTTGTAATATTAAAAGTGGTAATATTTCTTTAACAAATTTTCAAATCTTAATTCAATGTAAAGGTGAAATTTCATTTTGACTAGAAGCTTATTTTCCCCAATTTTATAGCTACCTGAATACTTAATATTTCCCACATCTAAGTACAGGATTATTGGAATAATTCGACTAGCTGAATTTCTTTTTTATCTTATGGATGTCGTCTTGTTCATAGGACCACAGTTTGAAATAGAGATTTGTTCCTTTGTAGCCCTCACTTTACTTCAAAACTGGACTTAAATAAAACTAAACTTTCCTCTCTTAAATGAATTGGCATAACGATATTTTCGACAATCGAAACCTCGCTTTCTAGGAAAGCATAAACTACAATTAGATGCATTGAATGACCGAATTAAACGTTAATTACTATTCGAGAATTTACTTCACTCTCAAACCGTATAATACGGAGGATACCTACACATATATTTGTTCTGAAGCGCATTTTACATTCTTGCTCTACGAATTTATTTAAACTTCTAATTTAATGACACCACCCATTTGGGATATTTTTTAATTGTTGACATAGGGTGTTATTCATTCATAAGAAAATACAGAGCAGAGCTTGCAGTAAATAAAGATAATTCTTTACCTTAAAAGTAAGCATCTTGCTATGAATAAATAAAACTCATATAATCAAATTTGCTCTTGTCAGCACTTACACAGAATGATAAATACATTTACTTTTATGCGATTCATATGCATGACGTCATTTCTTATTTGCATTTAGCGTTCTCTTCATCTTCCGACAATGCCAATCTACTTAAGATGGTAACAAAGGTAGTACAACATGCTGCACGATATCTTAAACAATTATTCGATTGTTATATAATATTATATGATATTGTAGATTTTTTTACAATATTGCGAATATTGTTCAATATCGTATTGTATTCTACAATAGCTTTATGCAACTGGGGAAAGGATATTTGAGACATTTATGCGTGTCCAAGTGATTTTTGTATTTAAAATTAATTTTTACGTTGACTTAATTACGGATTCAAGCAGCGAAATATGTTTCCACAGAAAGCAAAAATTCTGTTAATGAATCTGAAATTAGTTCGCAGGATGACAGTGAATGCCATGAAAGTAATAGTTCTTACATTAATGTTTTGAAAACAACAACCATGCGTCTATAAATAGTAAACAAAAGAGGGGACGTGGGTGTACCATGGGTGCATTTAACTGTATTAGTCGATAACGTCGCAGTAAATGTTCCATTTCTAATATTCCTCCCTCAGTTGGGATGGAAGAAATTTCAAAAGACGGAAGAGTATCGAAATTAATTTCACATTCTGGGAAATTAGGCCGATGTGCAGCCCAAAACGTAGTGAGGGAAACAAAAAGTCTAACGTCGAATACTAATAGAAACATTTGCGAAGACAGTGTTCTTAGTGTAAAATTAAGTGATATATTGTCAACAAGATCCCTGTCAGCAGGTCTGATTGAAACACTTAGAATAAATAGTGTATAGGTGCCAACACTAGCAAAATTCGGAAAGCAAAATTTTTATTCCACTATTTTATACAGAAAGGATAAAGATATAACATTAATTGTCTATCATGGAAAGGAAAATAAATATGTATTGTTGCTAAGTTCTATTCACAACACCGTAATCATCGACGACTTTGTGAAGGAGACAGAAACTGCAACATATTATGATCGAACAAATTACGCTGTGGACTTTGTACACCAAATGATATGTGTTTATATTACTAAATCAGGAACTTCGTCGTTGGCCTATGAACGCATTTTTTAATGTTTTAGATATATCTGCTATGAATGCGAGGATTTAACATAAAGAGGTGACCGGAAATAAGAAACTTATTTGCAGAAATTTTATCCTGCAGTAATGTGAAGAGCTCCGTGCTCCATACATGCCATCAAGAAATACTGCTAATGCAAATATGCCGACGGAGAAAAGAACAGAGAAGACAACACTGTCAAGAAGATAACCAAATGCAGGGTTAGAAAATCTTGCAAAGGAAATCATACATGCGACACATGACCGGATTGCACAAAAGCAGTTTGCGCCAATTGTGCTTCGAAAGAAGTGTGGTGTATTGATTGCTATCAAAACTGTACGAAAAGAAAATAACTTAGATTAGTATCATATAATTTTTAGTTTCATTAATTAAACAAGAGTATATTAATTTATTATTATTATTATTATTACGCATAATTATTATTTTTTAGAGTGGAAATTCAATTATCTGACAACGAAAATATCAATAAGATTGCACAATACCTTATGTTTCATTTTACCAGACATTTTGACTATCGAAATAGACTAAAATCGCATGGAATTCTGATTATCGAGTCTCTACTATATTCTTATTAAATTCGTTTTTACCATATTTCTAGATTTTAGATATCTAATTGGTCTACACTACCCTCTTCTGACATCCTAGGTATACAACGATTTTCAGTCTTTCTAGTGTTAGAGCACTTTGAAAGGATATACTGAAAATCGATGAATTCAAAAGTGTTCTCCGAAAAGGATCATTTAATTGTCTTGAATATATCTGTCTAATTAAATTGCTTGATCGTAATGGTAGATTTAACGGTTTATTTTTAAATCACCCTACATTTTGAATGTCGTTATTTTGGTTCAGGGAACTCCGGGAATCAGAACTTATTGGAGCTGACCTTTGTTCGGATTCCGGAGAAATCGGATTATCCGGGAAATTCGGTAAAATGCTCTTGATATACCAAATCCAGTAGAGTATTGACTCGGGGTGTACTCTGTGAAGGCGCACGGAAATAGCACGCGGCGATTCGCACGGAACATTGGTAAACAAGTTGAGGGTAAAAAAAAGGATATCTGAGTTTGTTTCTACTAATTAATGTGCTGTATTCATACTTAAAGACCTATTCGATTATATAAATATTAGCTTTGTTTACGATTCCTGATTGTTATTTTCCCTTCATTTTTCAGTAAAATGATTTCAGAAAATTAAAAATGATGTTTGGAGTATGCTAAATTTCTGTTTCCTGAGGTTCGGATTCCCGAGGTCCAACTATTTTTGACAAGCTGCAGTATTGCATTTGATAATTTTTTAACTGAATACATTTTTCTTATTACTTTCAAAAACATTCCTCACGAAAATAAGATTACATCAACCAACTATGTTTAAAATGTCAAAACAGAATTTTATTTTGCAAGATTCTTTCGCTGAAATCTAACTCGTTCATTTAGAATCGCAGAATTGTTTAAGATTAAATTAGATTTGTTTAAAAATGTTCACGTCTTTGACAAATATTATCTCAATAATGCAAAGCATTTTTTATCAGTTATTCTAAATAATTGCTATGTTACCTTAGGCTATTGACACGGTTTTTTTCTTTTCTATATTTAGTTATTAAATTTTAAAATTATCACTTACATTTTATGTTTACTGAATATTCAGCGTTAATTTTCTATCGAAACATATTTTGTTAAATGTTTACTATAAAACAAAATGTATTCGATTCATGTATAATTTGATAAACGCCAAATGTACGGAGAAATTTTATTCATTTCGCATCTTACATGAGAAAATAATGAACATACATCGCTACTGAGCCTAAAGCAACGTGCAGCAAAATTATGTCTGACTTTTAAAGCAAAAATTATTCTCTTTATGTTTCAGATATGAAGCAATTCCGTTTCGGTCTTCTTAATTTTCTTGTAAAATGAAACATTTATAAAGTTGATTTTAACATCAAAAATCCCATTGATCTTTTGCCTATATAGTTTAATTCTGGCTGTATAGAAAGTATGGTTATGGAACAGGATTCGGAGAATTTTTTTTCTATACGCACTCACTCTTAACAAATACTGGTAAGATAATAATTCAATTCCTGATTATTTCATATATAAAAATAAAATTGAATTAATAGAGTGCCTGCAATATTATTCTCTTCTAGAAAAGAACTGCACATACAATCAGAGACACGCTTTTCGTAAAAAAATTCTTCACTATTTAGAATTCAAAAGTATCTCACAATGTTCTTGTCCAATTTATAGGATTTATTTAAAGAAATGTATCTTTTATTTCAGAACCACTTCTTCTGAGAACTTGATACATGGTACTAAACCATTTTAACTTACCTTAAGTTTACTATTTTAGTTCTACTGAATATGAACACTTAAGAAGCTAAACATTCTGGAACAAAAATAAAAAATGAAATGCGTCATGTTTTCAAGAAAATTGCAAGAATTTCATGAAATAGATTTGATAGGAAATTCATTTCTGTTGTGATGACAGTACTTTCATCGGCATCTTATCAATACATAAACTCAGAAACGTTCCAATTTTATTCCCATAAATGGATTTCTTTCCCCATGTTTAAAAAGAATTCAAATTCTTATAATTCACGACAAAGAGTCATGAAAAATTAATTTCTATTAACAAATTTTCCAGAAAAAAGGCGAGTTACTTTCTATTCGTGACATTTTTGGTATTCCTTGAGAGAAGGCGGATTCCTTTTCCTAAAATATGAACAAAAGCTTTCAATTTACACTGAGAGTTCTGCCACTAGTCCGTCCATTAAGGGTTTCTAATGAGTGTTGCCAAACAATGGCAGTAAACTCCTGCTCCGTTTTATCTAATCACGGGATTTATTTGTTTCAACGAGACACCACTATTATGAACTTCCTCACCCAGCTTAGAAAAGAAGAAAAAAATCACTTAGAAAATTGCTATCTAGGAAAATAAAAGACACCATTTCCCCTCTTTCTCTTTTTTAGTTTCTGTTGTATACCAGTAATAAGGAATTTCCTTAAAAGGATTTTAGAAATAAAGAGGAAGCCTTAAGAAGAAATTTTCCAGCTTCTCCTGATCTTCTCCACACTTTCTCAAACTCGTCAGGATTAAATTCTTTTGTCTGATGGAATAATATTGGGTGGAGAAAAGCCCAAGTTGTTTTCTCTGTTGAATAAATAATCTTGGTTCTTTCTACTTATAATAAAATTCTTCAAGCGAAACTTACAATGTTAGCTAAATTTAGCGTTATCGTCTAGTGATCATTTTTCAAGTACATTTCCAAATTGAAAATGAAATCAAGTGAAAAATTTAAAATCATTTTTGTTTTCTGCTATCCTTGAATAACATAAGATTGGAAAAGAAAAACACAATTTTGCTTCAAAAAATACTTAAGCGAAACTCATTGAATCAGAATTTAATTTTTTTTAAAACTATCAACGAAGCCATTAAGTAAGCTAATGTAAATCTTTTGACATATCCTCTTTTCAGTTTCTGAATTATTTTCAGAAAAAAAATGCACATGATCTTTCTCTCATTATATATTTAAAAACCGTAAACATTTATTGTGCTTTATCGCCAACTGCACACGAATGTTTCAGTTGCATTAAATCGTGGCTAATTAAGAACTTAGTGAAGACTATCACTATCTCAATGTCCGTGTCTTAAGCTCATTTACGAGTTTGTTTTCATATTCATGAACATCGTTTCATACAAGGTGACATAGCGTGAAATGTTTGAAACCAATCAGATTTTTAAAACAAATGAGAGTGATGAAAAGATATTATTGATATATATTGAAATTACATAGAAAGCAATTATTGATAAAGGTGTTCGAAGTGGCTGCATTCTCCATAAGGACAGCAGTGAGCCGGTTCTGAAATCCATCCCTCAGGCATGAGCAGACTTCCCAGTCAATCGTGTGGATTGCAGTCCTTTTGTCCAGCCAGTTCTTGTTGTGAAACTCCTCTGCTATGCCCTTTGTACTGCCATAACATTTTCATGGCATTTCGAGCACTATAAGCACTCAATTTATCTATTGAATATTTATTCATTTTAGCTTATGAAAATTACAACTGAACAACACACTTAAATTCTCCTCTCGCTAACGAAACATACACCTATACGATTGATTGTACGCTCTAATGATCAAACGCACCAAGTTTGGTCTCATTTTCTAGCAGCTAGTGCCATCTATTTGATTGTTTTCCAAACATTACCCGCTGGGCTATCATGTACCAGAAACAACTGAATTAAATGTTGGTTAATTGATGCAGTCATAGAAACAAGAGATCAACTCCAAAGTGACTATTCTCTGAAATAGGTATTTTCCAAAACATTAGGGGAAAGCTTCTAAAGATGCAATTTTTAATTCTGTTGGCAGTGGTGGCCTAGTGGAAGAGTGCCGGCTTTGTGATAAAACCGTCCCGAGTTGAAGATAAGATTTCATCGAAGATCTGTAATCTATGTAGGCTTGGTACACGTCGAGAAATAAAGATCCCTTCACTGGCGTGATGCGGAAGTTAGGGGAGAGAGTGTCAACTCAGGTGTTGTTCTCGTCATCTAACACCGATTCAAAACGATGATGGCCATTCAAAATAGCTTTCGGATTACTACTGAACGAGATGTTAATAGAACTAAACCAAATCTAAATTAAACTAAAATATTAAAAATAGTCCCTATCATACATTGCAGATGATTCAGACTTTCAGAACAAACTAAACACGGTAACATTTAAAGTAGTGAGCCTAAAATATATAAAGTTACAGACTATTGCATGATAGCATCTAATTTATTGCAAATGAAATAACAGAAGAAATTTTAAAAATAAGAATTATAGGAAATAGAAAGAAATTTATTCAAAATTCGCTCTGCGTCTGCTTTTTTAAATTTACAAATATCTACATTCTACATCTTGGTTGCTTTGTGTTTGTTTACGACTGAAAAAAAGATATACTAATTGCTTTATCAAACCTTGAAGTTCGAGATGAAAAAAAGGCATGAAACCTGAAGAAAAGACAACCCATACATCTTGAATTTTTGACAAAAGCAATTTACCTCAGTATATTTAAAACTTTTAAGTAAATGTTCGGTACATATTTAAATGAGTAAAAAATCCTTTAGGAAAATGGTTGATTGAGCTACAAGAATGCTGAAAACTTGACTCCCAAAACTGCTCTGAATCAGAGATGAATATTCAAACCACAATTAAATTATATGGAATATAAGAAGTAAAGCTGTGCCAAGAAAAGTCATAGAAAGGAAAAGAAGGGAAAAATGATTTTTAGAGTTTTAATATTTTGAAGTCAATAGCATTTCTATGTCGAAGAAGAATCGGAAATTTATTTCATAACTTTTAGTTCTTATTTTATTTCCCTTTTTCAAGTATCGAACAGAAGAGGCCAAAAAAGAACTGGAATACATTTAGGGATTTTTTAACTTCCAAACTTTGTTTAGTTCTCCGGGAAAGCGAACGGAATAAAGACCAGATGATAATAATTCTCTTTCGTGAGAAGATAGAATATTGAATTTTAGTTACCAGAAAAATTGACTTCTTCCTTCAGAAACCAATGGAAGTTCCGAAACCGACTTTTAGACAAAAGGTGAAAAGGAATATGAATACTAAGAGGCCTAAAAGAAGTAGTGGAAAAATTGAATCAAAGAACTACAATAAAAAGAGTGATAATAAATATTTAGAGTACATTTTTTTTACAAGTGAAATATTCTGTTAGGAAGTTTTTGAAATTTTGTAAAGAGAGGAATTCTTCCACTTGGCTTCTTTTATAACCTTATATCTCTTCTTTTGTATTTTCAATAGAATCAGTTTCATGTGTCGATGTTTATAAAGATTAATATACATTGTAAGAGTGTATTTAAAATATATGTAAGAGTAGAGGTTATATTATGAAAAAATACAAACTCTTGAATACATATGTAATTGCAAACACACACGTACATTCACACACACACACACACGAAAACGGAGAGAGATAGAGATTTAATTGTCGTTTGCTCAAGAATTTGAATTCCCAATCGAATTGAAATTCATGGTTATATTATACACTCGAAATGCACCATCAATTTAGCTTTGGAGTTTATTTCATATCTGGCCTGAGCAAAAAAATTCGTAAAGGCATCTAAAGTTTTTTAATACGGTTTTGATATTGAACTCAAGACAAATGACATTTGGCTGAAACATGATTTTTTTCATGGAGAATGAGAATATAGAAACTAAGAAAGAATGAGTGAATAGATGACGCTCCGTTCTATCTAAAATATGGTATCGATTAAAGATTAACTTATAAAATAAATTATTTTGAAATCAAGTACACTTATTTATATTTAGCAGTAAACATGAAATAGCACGTGGAAGTAATTAGGAAAAATGAATATTTCGATTCAATGAAGGAAGAAATTTAGAATGGAAAAAACTAAAATAAATGACATAATATAAAAAAAACCATCTGCTGAACATCTCGTTTCCCGAAGGATCATTTATAAGCCAAAGCAGTTATCTGAGATCGATATATCAATCCCGATTTCAATAAGACAACTTTAAGATTCTCTTTTCTAATTGTAAGTTGCGAAAACTAATTTTAGATTGTAGAACGGTGTGAAAAGAGATGAAAATGAAATTTTCTATCACAACTGAAGAAACTTCCGACATTCAACTTTCCATCCAAGAAATATCATTAAGTTTTTTTATTGCATTCTTCATTATTATTTGCAGGACTCATTTTCTCTAAAACATGTTACAGTTAAATTACGATGCATTACCGTGATAATCTTGAGTTCACAATTTGCCCCAGAACACAGTGCTGGAACAATGAAGGAGCGGAGGTCCAAATAGATTTGTGGTGTTGTATTATGGAGAAAGTAGACGTATTTTTATTCCATATTTTATTGTTGATTCCAATCACCACACCTACTTCACATGTTACATCATGCAGGAGACTCGACTCTGTCTGACAGAACAGATTCTCAAACCGAAACTAAAGGGGGTTACCATAATCTCCGCGGCGCCATGGTTGGGTTTACCACAGAGTATCCCCCCCAGTGACTGAGGGTTAAAACCCAAGGGAACGAAAATAATACAAAATTTTACAAACATTACTTTTTTTTGTTTGTTTGAGAATCCGCACTGGAAGAAATACATAAATAATGTTGAATATGAAATATACAAAGAGAAGATAGGAACATAAATGAGATATATACATATATATACAAAGAAAAAAAAATAAGTTATGTAAGTAGTCAGTTTTTTTGGGAAATGTACACGTCTTCCTGATCTTGTGACATATGTTGGAGGTTCGTCGTTTTTGGATGTATGAACATCAGTGCTTTTTAAGTTTTTGATCAGTGGAGGAGGAGATAACACAGTTTCCGGGAGAAGATGTGCCGGTTTGACACGGTCCAGGGAAACTGTAGTTTTTCGACCATTAATGTCAACGGTGATTGTTTTATCTGTTCTGCACAACACTTTATGAGGACCAGTATAAGGTTGACGTAATGGCGGCTGCACACGATCTACTCTTAAGAAGATATGAGATGAAGATTTCAGTGAAGGATGGATGTAGAATCGATCGGTGCAATGAGCGGATGTTGCGACAGGATTTAGCTGTTGCATTCTATGACGAAGATCAGTTATGAATTCAACATCACAAGGAGGAATGTCTGATACATCGATCATGTCACAAGGAAGACGTAGGGTTGTACCGTACACAAGTTCCGAACAAGAAGATTGCAAATCTTCTTTCACGGCTGTTCGGATGCCTAGAAGGATTATTGGGATTAACTCTGACCATTTCTCATTTTCATGAGCTTTAATTGCCGATTTTAAATGTCGATGAAAACGTTCGACAATTCCGTTTGAAATCGGATGGTAGGGAGTTGTTTTGATCTTTTGAGTTCCCAGCATGCGAGTAAATTCAACAAACATTGATGAACGCAACTGGGATCCTTGATCAGAAGTTACTACAGATGGGCATCCAAAGCGAGAGATCCATGTATCGAAAATTGCACGGCATATAGTTTTTGCTCGCATATCTGGGATAGGTATTGCTTCTGGCCATCTGGAGGAACGGTCAATTATCGTGAGAAGATAATTTTGACCTTCAGAGGGTGGCAAGGGACCTACAATATCGATGTGGATGTGTGGGAATCGGGCATCGGGAAGAGAGAATATGCCTAGAGGCGTTTTAGTGTGCCTCTGGATTTTCGATCTCTGACATGATTCACAACACCGGACCCATTGTTTTATTTGGTGTTTCATACCTGGCCAAACGTATCTAGCACTAATAAGTTTGGTTGAAGCTGCTATCCCAGGATGCGCAAGATTATGTAGATGATCAAATATGAGTTTTCGAAAGGAAGTAGGAACAAAAGGACGTGGAACTCCAGTTGAGGTATCGCAAAGCAAATTGCAGTTGGAAGTCTGGCAGGGTTTGAGTTCTAATTGTAGAGAGGATGCATCATTGTGGAGGAATTTTTGAATATCTGAATCATCCTTCTGTGCTCTTGCAAATTCTTTAAAATTTAAAATTGGAGATTTAGTAATAGAATCAACTTCGATTCTAGAAAGTGCATCAGCAACTATGTTCTGAGAACCTTGCACATGCCGAATGTCGGTCGAATATTGAGAAATTAAATCTAAGTGGCGTAATTGTCGAGGGGAACATTTATTTGGGTTTTGCTTAAAAGCGTAAATTAGCGGTTTTTGGTCAGTATATATTAAAAAATTTCTGCCCTCTAACATATGTTTGAATTTTCTTATAGCCGAATAAATTGAAAATAATTCCCTGTCGTAGGTTGACCACTTCTGCTGACTTTTGTTCAGTTTCATGGAGAAAAATGCTATCGGTTCCCATTTCCCTTGCGATAATTGAGATAAAGTGCTTCCTAGAGCAACATCTGAGGCGTCCACCCAGAGGCTCAATTGAGCTCCTGGAATAGGATGTCTCAAAAGAGTGGCTTCGGCAATCGCGTTTTTAGCGGCAAGAAAAGCTTTTTCTGCGTTTTCACTCCATTTGAGTTGTTCGAATGATTTGTGAACACTGGAATGAGATTTCTTTTTATTAGTATGCCCTTCTAAAAACTGTACTATGGGAGCAAGTATATGTGCGGCTTTAGGTATAAAACATCTATAAAAGTTAAACATCCCCAAAAATCTACGCAACTGAGTTAAAGTATCTGGTTTAGGAAAATCTAGGATACATTTGACTTTATCAGGTAGAGGCTTAATTCCGTTTTCTGAAAGATTGAAACCTAAAAAGTCTATTGTCGATGTACCAAACATGCATTTCGAAACATTTATGCATAGGCCGTATTCATCTAATCTTGAAAATAAGGTCTTTAAATGTTGGTAATGATCCTCATGATTTTTAGATGCTATCAGAATGTCATCGACAAAAGCGTAAACTCCTGGTAAACCACGAGTAACTTCATCTATAAAACGTTGAAAAGTCGCAGATGCGTTACACAGTCCGAATTGCATTCTTGTACTTTCGAATAAACCGAAAGGAGTACAAATTGCAGTTTTGTGAATATCTTCTGGGTGAATGGGAATTTGATGATAAGCTTTTATTAAGTCGATGCGACTAAAAATTTTTGATTCATGTAATTCAGCTGTAAAATCAGCGATACAAGGAATGAGGTATTTATCTTTTAAAGTTTGAGAATTTAAAGCTCTGTAATCACCAACAGGTCTCCAATTTAAAGTTCCTTTTTTGGGAACCATGTGAAGTGGGGAAGCATAATTTCTTTTCGAAGGTCGTAAATGCCCCAGGTGCATCATGTTTTGGAATTCTGATTTTGCGATTTTAAGACGATCTGGAGCCAGCCTTCGGGGTTTTGCCACCACAGGAGGACCTTTTGTTACTATGTGATGAACAGTATTATGCTTAACAGGTTGATTTGGATTAGGCAATTTTGTAATAGAAGGAAATTCTTTTAAAAGCTTATGAAAAACCGTATCCCTAGAAATAGAAATTTGAACCGAGTGGAGATTAGCATACTTTAAATGGCCTACTGATTGCAATTTTGTTTTTGTATCTCTAAGGCATTTGTTCCGGAGATCTGGGACCAATTCAAAATAATGGAGGAAATCTGCTCCAAGAATAGGTGTACTTACATCGGCAATCAGAAAAGTCCATATAAAGTCTCTTCTTAAATTAAAATTCAAAGATAATGTTTTCTGTCCATATACATTAATGTTGGAAGAATTAGCGGCCAAAATGGTTTGTTGGGGAGAATTTCTTTTCTGATAGACATTAGCAGGGATTAAAGACACGTCAGAGCCGGTGTCGACCAGAAAGGAGATATTTGTTATCCGGTCTCGAATGAACAGGCGACGTGATTCTTTCGGCAAAGAATAAGTCGCCGCTATTCTTTGCTGGTTTCGTTTCCCTGCCATGTGCACGGTTGAACACATTTCTCTACTCTACATTTGTTTCCAAAGCGCCTGTGATACCAGCAAATCGAAAAGTCACGCTTATTAGAAGTGCTTCTTTCGCGAGAGTTTTTGTTTCGACGATATGGCGAGCGACCGCGAGAAAACGAGAGACGATCTATTCTTTTATTTAATTTTTCAATTTCCAGAAATAGTTTAGTTTCGAGTGATTGTTCATTTTTCTTAGAAACTGCAAAAGTTTCAATAGGAGAAGGCGAAACTTCAATAATTCTGTCTGCAATTTCGGCAGCTTTGTCTAACGTGAGTTCGGAAACCGCAGCTAAAATCGTTTGAACCAAAGACGGCAAACGCTGCAAAAATAATTCTAACATTAAGTTATCTGCTACATTCAAGGATTCTGCACGGTGTTTCATGTTGCGCAACAGTTCGGATGGTTTACGATTACCTAATTCTTCCCCCGAAAGAAGTTTTCGAATTTCGTGCTGGGATGATTCACCCGAACGATTTATGAGTTCTTTTTTGATTTGCGAGTAGGGATCAGTGGCATCTGGTTTCATAAGTACGTCTCGAATTAAAGACGCACTATCGGGAGGGAGGTGAGAGACTATGTAATTGTATTTGGTTACTGATTCAGTTATTGCTTTTGGAGTAGCAAGAGCAAAAGTACTTTCGCACATTACGAACCATAAACCGGGATCTGACCTATTAAACACTGGAATTTGCACAGCATTTATGTCAGACATTGTGCAAGGCTTTAGAACAAGGTTACCATAATCTCCGCGGCGCCATGGTTGGGTTTACCACAGTATCATTCAATAAAGGACGAGCAAACTTTAAGTTAACATATGTATTCATCACTATATACAATTTCTAACAGTTACAGAATTAAGCATTAATAAAAACTGCACTTTGCAGCAAAGATACAGTAACTTGCAGGTATTTAAACAACGAGCAAAAATACCCGAACACCAACAGCAGGAAAATGGCGGCGAAGCTAGTGTGAGAAGCAAGTTAAGCAAGTGCGATGCCAAACACATTGGAAACTTAAATACCATGAAAAAAGGAACAAGGAGCGCCACCTAGTTTAGATGCCACGAAGTATTGAGATCGACAGGAACTTAAATTAACACTAAAACACATGAAATAAGGCAATATGATGCGGAACACATGTTGTATCAAAATTCAAATGTAGTTACTCAAGAAAACTTTGACTAGAAACTAAAATGTAGCATTTAAATCCTTGGAAATATTTAGCATCTGAAATTCTTAATTTTATGTCTCATTATCCTGCACACATTTGAATCATTGGAAATACGTGTTCTCTTAAAGAATTAGTTATTCATGTCTGTCCTAATTTATGCCTTAACACAAATGAAATGTCAGATATTTGTTAAGTTATTGCAGTCTATAATAATTTCTTGTTGTAAGGAGTTTTGTACTAAAAATTATCAATTTGAAGTGGTAAAATAAATAAATCACTTAAAATATTAAGGATTCACACTGTTACTTTTTGAGCAATTACCTTTTACAATTTTTATAACGGGCAACATTCCAAAGAATTCTGTCCGTAATGAAGGCTAATATATTTTATCGTCACAAAAACATAATTTCAATAAATGTTTCAAAATATTATTCTAATAATATTGGATATTTCGGCTTAAACTCTCTTTAAATTATTTATCATTCTAGATTTCATTGTATTACCTATAGCATTAAAAGTATTTTCGCTCTAGCCAACTAAAGAAATTATGAAGGCTTTCCCCTCATGTACAAAATTTGCTTACATTTTCACTGCTATGAATTTTTTCTAGCTGTTTCAAGTATATTTAGAAAGACAATATAACTTCTTAAATAGAGAAATGCAAAAGTCTCTCAAAGTTCTTTACCATGTAATAAACTTGCAACTCATAGTGAACGTTAATATAACTGTCCCACAACTGCTTTCATTTACATTCAAACGGGTAGAAGCAACTTCTTACAAATTCTGAAAATATAAAAGCCTAAAAGCTCTTTTATTATGAATTTTTAAAAGACTCTTCTCACATCAGAGTGTAGTTACTTTTTATGTGAATTCAGCATTCGTCCAGCAAAATACAAGAAAATGAATTTAAACATGAATTTCTTAAAGTATGCACTTTGAAACAAAGGAAAAAACTTCCTGTTTACATTACCACCGTTAAGGAATACATTTTCGGACGAAAAATGTTTTGATTTTTGAACAATAAATCCTCCGCAAAATTTCGCAGCTGCCATAAAGGAAAAGATGTTATTTTCATCATTTAGCACTTTTCATCTTAGATGTTTAACACTTCTACCTTTATTTCAGCTACGAAAAATAGTGTAAAAGATTTTGAAAATTTTGGTTTTATATTTGATAAATCAGATTAATCCATGGATTCTTATTACAACATGTCTCGAATTGAATAAAAACTGATCATCTGAAATTTAGATTCATGGTTTACCCTAAATGTAATCGAACGTGTCACGGTAAATGCCTCTTGAAAATGTATTTACAGTAATGTTATATCAGTTTCTTCATTCCTATTTATGAAAATAATTTTCAATTTTGTAAATGACTCTCAGTTTTTATATATTAATCACAAGAATTAAAATTTGTAAAGTTTGGCACTATAATTTTTAACCATAATTTAATAAAAAGACATAACTGGCTTATACTAAATTATTACTTTAAACATTGCTAAGGATTAGAATACTTCTGTTCAACATATATAGAAAATAAACAGATAAGTTTTATAACACAGTAAAGATAAATCGCTTGTTTTCTTAAATTATTAAAAGAATAAATATTTTTAATCTTATTTAGTGTTCTTGGTTTTGTGCAGTCTCCGATAAAAAAGAGCCGCCCAGTCTGATGTCGCTAATAGTATATGGAAACGCCAAATTTAAGAAATAACGTATTCTAAAGTTTCCAAGTCTAAAACTTTCCTAAGGTCTTCCTGTTTATATTTGCACTAACTTCCAATAGCAACACAAATTTTTGACGAATAATTTAAAAATTGATTCAAATTTTTTACTCGGATACGAAATTTCATCATTCGAGATGTGTTTGTTTCGAAATTATGAGCAAATAAAATTTTGAGTTGGTAACGTTGAAGTAAAATGTTGACTTCATGATAACTAGCTGTTCACTTCATGTAACTGTTCATTGATAACTAGCTTATATACCCGGCGTTGCCCGAGGTAGAAATAGTTTGTTTCAAGTCTAAGTTTTTATAACACTTTAAACTTAATTAAATAGTTTTTTTACTGAAACGTATTTCGTTTATTTTCTTTTACACTCTCCTGTATCTCTGACCCCTCGAGCAGCAGCTGAACTAACTTCTTTTTTTATCTCCGTATTTGAAGTACTTCACACGAATTTGAAAATCCTTCGAATTTCATCTTCCTATCCCCATCATTTCTAAGGAGACAACAGAAATACTTAATATAAAGGTTTTTTATCGCTCCCCATTCATTTCTTTGTGGTGTTTGTGAAGTACCATTCCTTCATTTTCTCCCTAGGCCCTCTCTCTTCGGTAGGAACGGGACTCGATTAACCTTCAATGGCTTTGCATACCGAGCGTAAGTGGTTTACGTACCGAAGGTAAGTGGCACTCATGTCATACTATGATTTTTTCTCCTCCCCCCTTCATCATAAGAGGTTAACTTGCGTAAACGGCTCTCCGGACATGGCATTTTTGGACTCCTTATTCTATATGACTTGAAAAAGTGACACAAACTATTAACGTTTTGTCAACAGTGTCAGTGTCGCAGCGTGGGTAAATGGCGGCCAGAAAATATAATTTTTTTTACCCCAGTCATCATTTGCTTAGCAAGCGCAAATGGCCGTCGCGGCCTGGTATTGTTTTTACGCCTCCTAATCATAATTTGCATTAAACACTGTCGTCAATGCAGTATGGTTTCGTCTTCATAGCACCTCTAAAACTGTCATCTGCCGAATCTATACTGATCTTACTCTTCGGACGATACTCCACTGATTAGAATCATTCAAGAATTTCTGAAATTGAAACAAAACATCGCGTAATAACAAAACTAACATCACTGGATATTTGAGAGCATATTAAAGATACGAGATGAAAACGGAATTTAAGTGCATTTTACGAAATAACAGGGAAGTAAGAAATCTACCTTGGAGTCAATGACCAATGAAAGCAATATTTTCTTATCATAACTTTAACAGCGGTAAAGACAGATGAATAAAGGATTTGATAAAACAATACATCTGATTTTATCACAATAAAAAACATTGTTACAAATTGAGTTAAAAATGAATTTTGAAACGTTAATTACAGTTAGAGACAAAAAGTTGTACAATAATTAAATTGGTATCATTACAAAGATAATGCTTTGCTCTTTGAGGTGATGTAAAAATAATTTTTGTACGATAAGTATTTCAGAAGTTACGTTCAAAAACCGTCTAAAAAGAGCTTAATTTTCGTTATTTAATTAAATAAATAAAAATCTTATTCGAATTTTAATATAATTTTTTCGGCGTTAGCTCCTTCTTGTGCTAATCCATCACTGCGCCACAGTTGGTCACCGTAAGTCCACCGGTGTGGGCGAGTATAAAGATCCAAAAACCCAACACACACAAACATACTTTCCTCTTTTATAGATAAATAGCTAGATCATATATCTATCATACAACAATAGAAGAAACAACAATACAAAATTGTTTCATCAAAGCAGGATTTTCCGAGATTACAACTTCTTGTGAAAAAGAGGAAGTTGATTCCATTAAGCACTCAATAGGAGAAGGAGAAATTAATCCATAACGGTGATCATCGATACAAAAGGATTGTAACACTAACATTTCATTTGCAGATTTCTTGTATGTAGACAATGAACTCCATACGTGCAGCACTATGACAGATAAAGAGATTGTTGTGATCATAAATGCAGAAATTTCTGAAGAAGAAAACGAAGAATTGGATTAACAAGAGCACGAAATATTTACTGGGAAAGAAGCCGATAAGGCAGAGGAACTGCTCCGGAGATTTCTTGAATCATTCGAAAATATTAGAACTGTATCATTTGGTGCCATTGCTACCTTAGAAAAAACTGCGCAGTTGCAAAAAGATTCTTTGAGACGGAAAACTTCAATTAAGGACTTTTTCTTCCAAAACTACTAAATGTATTTTCTGTAAAGAATGAGATGTCGTTAAGTCAAAACAAGTACTCATGTATAACACAATTTTGAAATTATTAAAGCATTGAGAAGAGTAATTTGTTAATTATTGTGTAAATTTTTCATATGAATCATATTTTTAGCAAAATGTAGTCTGTGGGATTTATTTTTTAACTTTACCTAAACCTTTGATAACTCGAAAACTCTTTATCTCGAATTTTTTCTCTTCCCCAGAGATTCGAGATATCGAGGTTGTACAGTTTTTAAATTTTGATTAAAATAGCGATAGAGTATTTCAATAAGAAATACCACATCACTTTTTAATGAATTTATAATAAAAAAGTGATGTAACATTTCACTAAGTTCCTTTATAAATATATATAGATAGATAATATGAATATCTTTTACTGAGAAAGAAAATAAAGTGAAAAAAGGGAAAGTCAGAATAAATCAGCTAGTTAAATAACGTTAATATTAGTATTAACATTTCATCAAAACGAGGAGGAATCTTTTTTATTCGATTGCTTGCAGTCATATAAAATTACCTATGTAAATTCTAATACATTATTAAACTTTTGCGCTTTGTGATCAAAACTGATTCAGTGGAAAGTGCAAATTATACAAAACTTCCAGCACTCATAGTTACCATAATTTTTCAAGGACAGACTCGAATTTTTTGGAGACAATTTCAGTTCTACAAATCTTTGTAACGCATCAAGTATTTACCAGTATTAAAATGTATATTAACCCTTTCAAGACAGCGCCGGCGTTTAAAGTGCGAAATAAATTAAAATTATACCACCGGCATTTAAACCAAGCGGAGAAGTTAAGAAGCTGAATATGGAGACGATCCCATTTATATCGAGCACACAAAATATCAAATGCATTACAATGCAATCATGGTATGTTAATAAAAAGATATTTCTAGGGTCATTTTCCCCGGATGATTTTATTTAAGGTACCAAACAAGAATGTCGTCTTCGGAAATTTTGAAGTTAATACAATCTTCAGTACAAAGAGGGGAGGAAAGGACATTTTCAACATAGGAAAAAAAATAACTGTATTTAAAAAAAAATGAAAGAAACCATGACAGCATTCACATTTACAGTGATCATATTCTTCAGAATTAGCCTCAAATCAATTTGGTTGAAATCGAAATGTTTGATGAAACATCAATTATTCTGCACTGCACTACAGAAGACGAAATTGTCCATTGGACGACAAAATTCAGTGTCTTTGTCTAACATATGGAATAAAATATTTGCAACCTTCAATGAAAATGATTTTTCCTATAATAATATATAATGTGTGTTGACCTTATTTGCATAGAATTTTATCAAATCATCTAAAAAAATAAATTGTTACAAAAAACAATTTATTCTTCACGTAAGGAAAGAAAATTTTAAAAAGGGTAAATGAAATGTTAGAATACTAATCTTTTGCGCAAGGATTACAAAAGTGTTATCATATGTCATCTTCATTTCTGCTTTATTTAGTTTTAGTCAAAGCATGTACTAAACAAAAGGTACGATTACTAATATAATATTTTTTGTTAAATTTAAAATGTGGTGAATACGGTCCCAATTTCTTTCCTTATAAGTGTGATTTGATTTCAAATTTTTGAAAAATGGTCACTTTAAATTATTATAGCAATTCAAAATAAGTAATAATAATAACAGTAAGTTATGTTTTTCGAAACTTATAGCGAAAGATAAATTAATATCATTTAAAATTATTTTCAATACAAAGTCATATTACTCGGGAATAAATCTATAAATATTAGGGGAAATAAAAATTTAAAAGAAATAATGCATATTTTGTTCGAATACGATTATTCCATGTAGTAAGCATTGTAAAATGCCACTGCAATGGAACAAAAATAAAAATAAAATTCATTATTTCACATACAGAAGCAAAAATAAAATTTTAAAAAAATTACGAATTTGTAAATCATTTCAACCGCATTTGATAAAAGTTTTGAAACCATTTTATATTTATAATTTCCATGTCGAAAAATCTTGAAAAATAGGTATTTTCCAGAGATCATTGATTTATCCAAAACGTTCTTGTCATAATTTGGCGTTTAGATAGTGTGCTGGATGTATGGTTGCAATAAAACGATTATTTAAATTATATACATTTAATTTACATTATTTGCACTAGGCATAGCTGATGTTTCAGGCTCCTTTGCTGAAGGAGTGGGAGATGGTGTGTCGACTCCAGGAGAGTTAAGTTTACTTTCAGAAGAGTTAACATTGTCCAACAAAAGATGAGCTGGTTTAAGTCTATCAATAGTCACAGTCACTTTTTTGTTATCCTTGAGGATGATGAAATCTTTATTTGTTCGTGACAGAACTTTATAAGGTCCTGTATAAGGTTGCGCCAAGGAAGGTTGAACAGCGTCCACACGCAGAAAGACATGGGAACACACACTGAGATCTCTGTATGCAAAAGTAGGTTTTGCAGAATGGTTAGATGTTGGAGTTGCTCGCAACTGCTGAATATGGGCTTTTAGTTTCTTTATGAAACCATTGTCTGCAGCCGGTGGTTGCTGTTGGACGAAAAACTGACTTGGCAGGCAAAGGTTTTCGCCATACACCATTTCAGCAGGGGAGCACTGGAGTTCTTCTTTGAAGACGGTGCGAAGACCAAGCAGAACAGCCGGTAATGCCGACACCCAATGAACAGATGTGTGGCACATGATGGCTGCTTTCAAGGTTCGGTGCCATCTCTCAATTGCGCCGTTTGCCCGTGGATGGTAGGCGGCTGTGTGTGAGAGACGTATTCTGAAGGTTTTCGCCAGGGAGTGAAGTACATCACTCATAAATTGCGCACCTCTGTCCGTGGAGATCCGCTGAGGGACTCCGAAGCGGGAACTCCAACCACTATACAGAGCTTGAGCCACTGTTTCCGCCCGGATATCAGTAAGTGGCATAGCCTCAGGCCACCTGGAGAACCTGTCAATGGCTGTAAGGCAATAGGAGAATCCTTGTGATGATGGAAGAGGACCTATAAGATCAATGTTGATATGAACGAATCGCTGGTTTGGCACTTTGAACGCAGCGAGCGGTGAGTGCACATGGCGAGAGATTTTCGATTTCTGACAAGCTATGCAAGATCTTGTAAAATTAACAATGTCTTGCTTCGTCTTAGGCCAAACAAAACGGCTACATATGAGCCTACCCAGCTAAAAAAAATCTGCAGAAAAAAATGCACCTTCAGATTTTCGGTAGATTTTACTACAATCAAGGTTTAATTATTAATTTCAATTAACGTAATTATTAATTTAATTAATCTTATTTGTGATTCAACTTACTTGTATGCCGCAAAACTTCAAACTTATCCTGTCCGGGAATCGAACTCGCGTTCCTATACTTCGCAGGCAAAAGTGCAAACCACTACGCCGCGTGGGAAACACGAGATAAGAATAAATTAATCTATTTAAGTTTTAGCGGCACCATAGCCATCTTGTGGCGCCATCTAGTGATGTAAAAATCAACCAAGGTCAGAATTCATGGTTCAAAGTTGTAGAGATGAGTAACAGATGAGATTAGTAATATTTTTGTTCAATGATTTAGATTCTCTGTTTCAATAAATTCGTTTTCACCTTCTATCTCTCTTCTTCCAAAGGGTCTTCTCTCCATCCAAAGGGCGCTTTTCACTTCTTTTTGTAAGAAAATAGTTAGTCAGAAAGACAGTTGGAAAACTAATTGGAAATTAATTAAATTATGGGGGAAAAGTTTAAAATGGTAAAACCTAAAATATTTATTTTAAAGATTAATTTAGAATTCATTTTTTCAGTGACATATTTAAAAAATTTTGTGCCTAAGACAATTTTCGATTCGGAAATTTTTTGAAACTCCTGTCAGCTGTAGAGTTAAATAATAATGATAATTATATTCTAATTTTGTTTTATATCCTTTGGAAAATAATGCTGCAATATTAGATAATATGGTGAAAAATATGTATTTATAGAAATGCAGATACAGTGAAACCTCTTCGAACGGCCACCCCTGTATAGCGGCCACCCCTCTTAACGACCAATTTTTTGTGGCACGGATTTTTCAGCCCATAGACCTAATGTTAAAATAACCCCTAGCAACGGCCACCCAACCCCTCTGAACGGCCACCTGTTGGGTTCGCCCATCCCATTTTTCAGCAAAATCTACTCACTTCATGTTTCTAACCTTAAGCCGAAAGGCTCAAGGTCAGGTTAAGGGAGGTCGTTAGTTCGTTTGTACGTCTTGCTTCCTATTGTCTGTTAGCGGATTCCGATAATTTTGGAGCAAAAATGTTATTCACGCTTGTTTCATTAGATGGTCAGTTATATGAGTTGCAACGATGTCGAAGCCTCTTTCCTAAATATCGAGCAGCGCATTGAAATTCTGCGTCAATATGAGAACAGCAAATCGGCGAGAAAGTTAGCTGAATTATTTTACTGCAGAAGAACGCAAATCAACAAAATCCTTAAAGAAAAAGATTTGATTTTGAAAGAGTACGAAGACTTCAAATTACGTGGTGTCAAACGGATGAGACATGAAAAATATATGTCGGCATAAACGAGGTTCTTTTGGAATGGTTTAAAACCTATGATTCAACACAAGGCAAAAGAACTTGCGGATGCTTTGGGAATTGAAAATTCCTCCGCCAGCAAATGGTGGCTGGACAGATTTCGCATACGGAATAACATTACTTTTCGATCACTCTGTGGCGAAGCAGCCGATGTCGGCCCCAGTTTATGTGAAGATTGCCAGAAGCGTCTTCCACTTCTTTTGGCTGGATATGATGACGAGGACATATTTAACATGGACGAAACGGCACTCTTTTTTTATAAGAGCGTGATTCAAAAATCCGAAGAAGCCAGAGGTGGAAAAATTCCGAAAGAGCGGCTTACCATTAGTTTTTGTGTGAGCGCAGCTGGAGAGAAAGAGAAGACCCTGGTCATTTGAAGATGTCCAAGACCCAGGTGTTTTAAAGGGAAAGATTTAAACCGTCTTCGTGTGTCGTGGTACGATAACAAAAAAGCATGGATGACTTCATCTATTTTTGAAGAATGGCTGGTAAACTTCGACAAAGAAATGATTAATCAAGCCAGGAAAGTTCTCCTTGTGTTGGACAATGCGACGTGTCATGCGCACGGAGCTCAGCTCAAAAACGTCAAACTGTTAATTCTACCACCAAATACTACATCAAAACTTCAGCCTTAAAAACTTCAGTTATAAAATGTTTCAAGATGGAATATAGACAGTGCGCTCTGCGACACGTCATTGCACGTGTGGATGGCTGTGAAAGTGCTAGTGAACTTTCAAAGAAAATTTCTGTCGGAGATGCTCTTGACTGGATTAAAATCTTCTGGAAAATATAGGTCAAGAAGTGATCAGTAAATGTTTCGTTAGCTGTGCAATCAGTAGCAGAGAAATCGAGAGACAATTAGATTTATTCGACGAACCGAAGGGCGGAAGATCAATTAGCAGAGCTCTCGAAACTTGCTGGAATAGAGTACGATGCCGAACCCTTCCAACACGAAGCAGCACTGGAATGTTTTGATGATTACAGTGCCGATTGGGAGGAGTGCCTTTTGGTTAACGAGTCTGCCGAAGGTAAGCGTTTTTAAATGTTTTTAATCATATCTAAAATTAATTTGAGATTTATTTAAATTAACTAACCAGCATGTTTTGTGTATATAAACGTTTTTACAAATGAATTTTTGTGCCTTTCAGGCTCTAATTCCGTCTCTGACGAGGAATTCTCTGATACGGTTTGTAATCGTCAGCAAGCTAAACTTTTAACTCAAGCGACTTTGGGGAAAATAGATGAACTCATCGGAAATTCCGACGCAAGGACAAATGAATCGGTTAGAAATTTACTTTTTAAACTGAAAAACGAACTTGAAAGAATAATTGTTTCCGAGAAGAGTAAAAACTTAAAACAGCCACAAATTGTATCCTTTTTTCAAAAAATGCAAAAATTCATTAAATAAAGTACTATTTTCTCTTTAGATAAGTCTCAAACTTCATTTTAAATAAGAAATATGCGTCAGATTTGTTTATATCATACATTATAGCAATTATCTTGTAATTGTAACGAAAACCCTTCAGAGCGGCCACCCCCTCTGAGCGGCCAAATTTTGTCGGAACGGAGGGGTGGCCACTCAGAGAGGTTTCACTGTATTATAAAATTGCAGTTAAATCTTCAAAAAGTCAAGTTTAATGATTTTGTGAAAATCTGTTAAATAACTGCAAATTGAATTCAAGACAAAATGCAAAGTCTTACAAAATCTACAGGATATTTAAAGAAAAAAATATCAATAATTTTTTTTGCAGATTAAATTGAAGAAAAAATGCTGAATTTTTGCTGTCTTAAAAAAATCTGCAGAATATTTAGAGAAATATATAATAAGAAATTTTTTTGCGGATTTTCAGCAAATTAAATTGAAGAAAAAATGCAGATTTTTTCTGTATTCAAAAAATCTGCAGAAAATTTAGAGAAAAATATAATCAAATTTTTTTTGGAGATTTATGCAGACTAAATTGAAGAAAAAATGCAGATTTTTTGCTGTCTTACAAAAATCTGCAGAATATTTACTAATAATATAATAAGAAAATTTTATGCAGATTAAATTGAAGAAAAAATGCAGATTTTTTCTCTCTTCAAAAAATCTGCAGAATATTTAGAGAAAAATATAATCAAAAATTTTTTGCAGATTTTATGCAGATTAAATTGAAGAAAAATGCGGATTTTTTCTGTCTTCAAAAAATCTGCAGAATATTTAGAGAAAAATACAATAAGAAAATTTTCTGCAGATTAAATTGAAGAAAAACTGCAGATTTTTCTTTCTTCAAAAAATCTGCAGAATATTTAGAGAAAAATATAGTAAGAAAATTTTCTGCAGATTTTCTGCAGATTAATTTGAAGAAAAAGTGCAGATTTTTTCTGTCTTCAAAAAATCTGCAGAAATCTTTAAGAAATCTTGAAAAAAATATTTTTTGTGCAGATTTTTTTTAGCTGGGTAACTGTGGCACGCACACCAGGGTGAGCAAGATCATGTAGGTTGCGAAACACTTGATATCTATGCGTTTTTGGAATGTAGGGACAGATGATCGGAGTGGAAATATCACAATATAGCATCACATCTGTATTTGGAACTTGCAATTTTTGCAAAGTCAAGCTAATAGGCTGCTTAAGTAAAAGATCAAGCTCCTCGTCGTCTTGTTGACTACGAGCAATATCTTCGTAAGCCAGAGGGGAAGTGGAAATACTTTCGATGCGAGAAAGAGCATCGGCTACCACGTTGTCCTTTCCACTAATATGTTTAATATCCACAGTAAACTGAGCGATGAAATTCAGATGATTTATTTGACGTGGCGACAGTTTCTCAATTTTTTGTGAAAAAGCATAAGTGATTGGCTTGTGATCAGTTAAAATAGTAAATTTAGTTCCTTCTAGCAAAATAGCGAAAATATTTTATGGATGCAAAAATAGCTAGCAATTCCCGGTCATATGCCCTCAACTTTTGTTCTGCCGTGGTGAGTTTTCGGGAGAAAAAACCTAATGGTTTCCAGGAATCGCCTTCGCGTTGCTGTATACAGCCACCAATAGCTCTGTCGGATGCATCCGTCATTACAATTATTGCTGCGTTAGAGTTAGGATGTGCCAGATGAGTTGCTTCCTTAAGATCGTTAATACAATTTTGAAAAGCTTCGTCAGATCCGTCAGTCCAATTAAGTGGAGTTTTGTCGCGTTTTTTACCTTTCTCCAACAGTTTTTGTAAAGGTAATTGTTTTTTAGCCGCCTGAGGTAAAAACCGACGGTAAAAATTTAGCATGCCTAAAAATCGTTTCAGATCTTGAACTGTTTTGGGTCGGGAAAAATTTGAAATGGCTTCAACTTTCTCAGGTAATGGGGTAATACCATATGTATCTATCTTATGGCCAAGAAATGATAAATGTTCCACAGCAAAAACACATTTATCGCGATTTAAAACCAAACCAAACTTTCGTAGTCGGTCAAAAACTTGTTTCAAATGATCTAAATGTTCCTCCAACGAGGAAGAAGCGATTAAAAGATTATCAATGTAAACAAAACAAAAGTCAAGACCCTGAAGTGCATTATCCATCAAAGACTGCGTTGTTTTTTGAGCAGCATACCGTAAACCAAAAGTCATGAAATTAAATTGAAATAAACCAAAAGGAGTTATTATAGCTGTTTTTTGCTTATCTTCTTCATGCATTGGTACTTGATGGTAAGCACGCTTGAGATCAAGGGTTGTGAAAACAGTTTTGCCGTGCAAATATGAGGTGAAATCATGGATATGCCTAATAGGATATTTATCTGGAATGGCCTGCGCGTTTAGAGCTCTGTAGTCTCCGCATGGCCTCCACGAACCATCAGATTTCTTTACCATTACTAAAGGACTTGCCCAACAACTGGTAGAAGGACTACAGATTCGTTTATGGATTAAATTTTGAAATTCCTGTTTGGCTGCTATTAGTTTATCGGGAGCTAAACGTCGTGCCCTAGCACCTACAGGAGGACCTTTTGCTTGAATTACATGAGTAACATTATGAGATTGAACTTTGATATATCATCGAAAATATCAGTGTATTCCCGAATTAAATCGTTAAAATTTAAAGATAACTTTAAAGCAGTTATAGATGGGGTATTATCGGTAGAAATTTTGCCAGTAGAAGTTAGGGTGGTTTGTTGATCTTTAAGAGATTTAGATTTCAAATCAATAATTATTCCGTAATGTGTTAAAAAATCAGAGCCTAAAATAGGTCTAGAAACATCAGCTATAATAAAAGACCAAGGAAAAATTCTTCTTAAACCAATATTAAGAGACATGTTTCAAGTTCCATACGTATTTATTTTTGTGCCGTTTGCTGCTAGCAAATTTAACAAAGTTTTTGGTTTGCAGCGTTCTGCGGATGAAGGAGGTACGACAGAAATATCAGCACCTGTATCCACTAGGTAGTTAAGTTCCGATGGTCTATCGTGAATTACTAGACGGCAATTATTCTGGCCTTTAACGTCGGCCGCCATCAACGTCTGACCCTCTAGTTTTCCTGCTTGTAACTACAAGGTGGGACACACTTTTTAGCATTTTCGCTAAAACGGAAGTGGTACCAGCACATCTGATCCTTACGACTAGCAGAAAGAGTGGCGATAATTATTTCGCCAACTCATACTTCTGGATCTCCGAAACTGCGACATTCTATCAATTTTCAGTGAAAGTTCACTTATTTGGGCTTGTAAATTTGAAATGCAGTCATTAGGATTGCTCGTTTCCGGTACTTTCGTTTTCACATGATTACAGCATATTTCACTACCAGACGTTAAGTCTGCAATTTTATCCGCCATGATAGATAATTTATTAAGATCATCACTAGAAGTAGTTAAAATTGCTTGTGGGCAAGCGCTGCAACCATAAAGATCGAAGCAGTTCATCGCCAACGCGGTTTCCCGCCAAATCCTGCATCTGACGTAAGAGCATAAACGGGCGTTTATCACCCAATTATACATCTTGCAACAATTTTTTAAGTCGACGCTCCTCAGAGTCAGAGAAAATATTAATCAAACGTTCCTTTAACGTTTTGTACATATCATTATTTGGAGGAGAAATAATATCACTAACCTGCGAAAGAATTTCGGTTTCGACCGAAGCGACAACAGTGTCATACTTTGTAGAATCCTGCACAATCCCACTGGTGATAAATTGAGATTCCAATTGCGAAAACCATATCGCCGGGTTTTCTCTCCAAAACGGAGGCACTTTCACGGCAATACGAGAAACTTCGGAATGAGAAACGGCCTTGCCGTCCGATGAATCACTGGGTTCTTTCATTACTTACTCGTTCACAGAAGATTAATATTCAACTCCGAGGTCACCAATTTGGCGTTTAGATAGTGTGCTGGATGTATGGTTGCAAGAAAACGATGATTTAAATTATATACATTTAATTTACATTATTTACACTACTTATTTACATTACGAAAGCTTATGGGAACAACATCGCATCGCGCGGATATAATCTGGAATGATAACAATGTTGTCAGATACAAAAGATACATTTTACATTTCAATAATAAATGAGTGGCTTGACGCTAGCGCCGCCACAATAATTCCCCAACATAATAAATGTAATCAGAATAAAATATTCGGAATATACAAATATGAAACTATAAAATTTCCATTTTCCAAATCAAAGACGTAAACGGCGTCCTTTAGATTGCTTTTCGTTGGAAATGGGGAGACTCGAATAAGTTAATTCTAATTTTCCCCAAAAGGGCGCTGCTATAGTTTATCACACCCAAGCGTGAATCTTCTGTATGTCCTCGTTTATAATTGCAAGTCGAGAATGGTGACAAGTGAACAGGTTGCTTAATGGAGTCAATAGCCCTCAAGAGGTCCTATTATCCAGTACTGATGTTTTAATCCTGCACAGGTTTAGCTCCTGAAACTTACGAGCTGCCGTGGCCGGAAAGGAAGAGAGTAAACAATACTTAGCATTCCTTTCTCTTCAAATGCTCTTGTAATTGTTCTGCTTGTCGTACTCTAATAATAATCCAATCTTAACTTTTTCAACTACCATATAGTGTAACATTCACGTTTTCACATCACATCCGTACTAAATGACAGTAGCACTAATTTTCAGTTACCAGCCTTGATTTAAATTTCAGGCTTTATGTTAAAAGAAAGAGTTACGTAACGATAATTGTACCTCACTAAGGTCAGAGAATCTATCACAAAAGTCGTAGCTTTCATGTTGAAGTAAACAACGATCTCTCTGACATTAAAAACATTGCAGTGGGTGTAGGACAGGGCTAGAAACTAGGGCTCATTTTATTTAGCTGTTATATTAATGATATTCCCAAGCAATTCAACACCCTTTGCAAGTATGCAGATGGCGCTGTGATATTGGTCGAAAATGAAAATCTAAATTTCATCCAGATAGTACTCAACCGACACATGAAAGCACTTGAGGTCTGGTTTAATAAATGCAAAATCGCAATTAATGTTTCCAAAACTGAAGCAATCTTGTTTCATAAAGCCGAAGGAAATACTAATTTTCCTCTTGTCGATCATTCCTAACGAACCTGTTATAATTCCCAAATTAAAATAAATGAAGATATCAGGAATATCCAATAATAAAATTTCCATTTATTCTTACAAAAGATAAAACATGACGTCATTTAGATTCGTTTTTGTTGGAAATGGGTACGCTAAGTATTAATTACAACATCCACTAATAAGGGCGCTGCTATCGCTTATCATGCGCAAGCGTTAATTCTATGTATGTCCTTTCCTTATTACATCAGCAAGTAAAGAATAATACATGCCTCGACACGTCTTAACAGTAATATATTTTCAAACATGTGGATTTATTGAAAAGTGAACAGGTTGTCTAACGGAACCGAATTCCTGATGAGAGTTTAATTTCCAGTATTGATGTTGCAGTACTGCGCGGTTCAGCTCCCGAATTTTTCTTACCAAATGATAATAGCACTAATTTTCAGTTACCAGCCAAGACATAAAAATCCAGGCTTTATCTTAAATAAACAAACTTTTATTGTAAGATTGCAGTACGTTAGTTTTAAAATTATATATAGAAATATTTGTAATATGAAGAGTGGTAATACTTTTTTAGCAAATTTTGAAATCTTGATTACTAACAATGTAAAGGTAATACCTCATTTTGACTAAAAACTTATTTTTTCCCGTTTTTAAAGCTGCCTGAATAGATAATATTTTCCACATCTAAGTACAAGATGGGCAAAAAAATCCGTAGATATTAGAAGTAGCCTTAAAAATTCATATGATTGTAAAATAGGGGGCGAGATAATAATTTCATGCCACATTGGTAGTTATTTTCTTCCTTTGTATAGATAACATTTAGTACAAAAACTCCCCATCAGGCAACATTATAAGGTGCAGCTACGCAGAAAAAATACAATTTATACTCTTATTTATAAATCTGCAGTACACAACGATTCAATTCACGAATAGCCTTCGAAGTAGCTGACCAAAGTTCATCTTCTGTCCGATGCAGTCTTATTTTTCAACAGTCGTTGCTAACTTGTTTGCGTTCGCCGCCGCCGTAGACGGTGAAATTAGGGTGGACGACAAAAATCAAAATATTTTGTCATGTCCTTCAAACGCAGAAAGTTGCGAATGGGTGAGAAATTAAACAAGTAGAAAAGTAAGGAAATTGTTTAATATTTTCGCTCACGCATCACCCTTGAAATTCGCAAAGAATAACAAAAATCGACTGTTTTTGTAAATTTTAAATTTTTTAAAAAGTTTTTCTTAATCTGTTTATTTTAACATTAGCTGCTAAGTACTGATCTTCTTAAGAGTAATAAAGTTTATTTTATCAAAATCGGTACATGGTTTCTGGTGGCACGTTCTCTCAAATGTTGACAAAAATATGTGAAATTACTTCAATGCGCAACTTTTAGTTTCTAACAATCAACATAATCTTCATACATCTTCTTGACGATAAATTGCAACATATTGATGCATATGCATTTAAAATGTGATTTAGGTCTAAAAATATATCAGTTTAATTTATGTTCTTTATTTATTGTATCATAATGCAAAACTAAGCTCCAAAATTACAATATTATTTATTACTTAAGAACGAATGGCGAAAATGCAGAAAATAAGAAAAAAATTTACAGACCTTTAAGGAAGCACTTTATTTATTAAGACATCGTTAAGTCACTTAAATTTCCTGCATGGATTTGTACTCTTTCTTCTCACCAAATTATACTTCGAAGTCCGATTTATAGGAAACTTTGGACAATGCAGATAACAAGATAGCTTCTAGACTTCCACAAACTTTTCTTGATGCTTCTGATCAGCGCTGACCTGTTAGATTTTGTGGGCATGGCCGCAAATATGGATTTAGGATCTCCTAAATAAAACTTTTTATAGTGTGAAGAATGTGATTTCTCAAAGAAAAATTAGGATATCAATACCTGAATCCACCTTCTAGTTAGAAAAAAAAATTACTAAATTTTCTCTAAGCAATCATAAACTCTTATTATGAGAAAAAAATATATAGCTTCAATTTTTTTTCACAGTGGAGAATATTTCAAATTATTAAATATTCTATGCATAATTTTTCATGTTGTTATCTGCTGTTCATTTATTTTTATTATAGGCAACTAAAATTTATTATTATTACTTTTATGTGTTTTGTATAGGTGCAGGAAATATATTTGGCTATCTATTGTAATATAGAAATAATTTCTGACGTATACATTAAGTAGTTGGATGCGAAGCCCAATAGCCTCCGGTTGATCGACGTTCAGAACAATCTGCTTCTAATATAAGTTTGACATATCGCTCTGCTGCGTGTAGGTAACATGGAAACGCTCCATTCAGATGACCGTTCCAGTCCGAATAGAGGGAATCGATTTTATCATCACTAAAGTCTTACAACAGAGGGAAAGAGTTAAATTGAAAGCATTCATTTGAGTAATATCCGTATAGTCCTTAGATTCAAAATTGAGTTTTGGCTTCCTGAAATTACTGATTGTTTTTCTCTTTTTTCCACTGACTGCTTCGTCTTTAAAATTTGTCTAACGCCCAGTTCTCTGATGTATTTTCGCTCATCCAGTGTCATGACCATAATTATTGTTTCAAAAGGGACAAAGAAAAGGCATTGCATTCGTTAGCACGGTTGATAGATTTAAGAAAGATTTTTGAAAGTTAACGAGTTGTGTTCCGTGTACACGAGCTTTGGGCTCTGTAAACTATTTCCTTGTTTTAGTCTGCCATTGACGATTTCAAAAAAACGTTCTTTTCACTTAATTAAACATCCAAATACTTTGTATGCTGTTGTTAAACACCAGGATTGAGATAAGTGGGTATGATTTTGAATAACCAAAATTTCAATACATTTTGCTGCTTTTATGGCATCTACATTTTTGGAAGATATCATTGATCTTTTCTGAGCGCTTTTTGATCAACATCGGGGTTAGGTTCGTTATTTTCGAGTTTTTCTAAAAAACTTCACTTCCAACTATCATTTGGTGAGAAGAAAGAGTATAATTCTATGCATGAAATTAAAGAGACATAACGATGTCTCTTACTTTAATGTTTGTTAATTTTTTCTTATTTTCTGCATCTTTGCCATTCGTTCTTAAGTAACAAATAATATTGTAATTTTGGAGCTTAGATTTACATTGTGTTAAAATAAACAAAGAAATAAATGAAGCTTATATGATTTTTAGTTGTAACTAACTTTTTCTCTTTCATGTATCATACATCGATATTTTGCAATTTATATGCAAGAGGATGTATGAAGATTATGTTGAGGGTTACGAACTAAAAATTGCATATTGACGTAATTTGACATCTTGTTGTCAACTTTGGAGGGAACATGCCACCGGAAATTATGGACCGATTTTGAAGAAATCAACTTTATTACTCTTAAGAAGATCAGTACTTAGCAGCTAATGCTAAAAATAAACAGTTAATCACTTAGAAAATTCCTTTCTAGGACAATAAAAGACACCATTCCCCCCTCTATTTTTTAATTTCTGGTGCATCCCAGCAATAAGGACTTTAGATAAAATGATGTTAGAAATAAAGAGGAAGTCTTTAGAAGAAATTGTCTTGCTTATCCTGATCTTTTCGACACTCTCAAACACGTCTGGATTAAATTTTTTTCGAATGGAATAATATTGGATGGAGAAGAAACTTGCTATTTTCTCCGTTGCATAAGTAATCTTATGCATTTCTACATACACTAAAGTAATTCAAGCAAAACCTACCAATTTAGCTAAATTTTTCGTTAATATTGTATGATGTTATGATAATTTTTCAAATTTAGTTGAAACATGAACATGAAATCAAGTGAAAAATTCCGAAGTCATTTTTTGCTTTTTGCTATCGTTGAATAACATAAGATTGGAAGAGAAAAACTAAATACTTAACCGAAACTAATTGAATCAGAATTAAATTTTTTTAAACGCACAATGAGCAGCACATAGCCTTTAAATAAGCTGATGTAATTCTTTTCACATATCTTCTTTTAAATTTATGAATTATTTATATAAAAACTAGACATGATGTTCCTATGAAATTATAGACGAGTTTTCTGTTTTGTTTATTTGGATTCACAGACCGTTTCCCTGCAACCCTCCTCTTTAAGTAATCGCCAAATCCATTCGGAAACTGTATGAAGCGCCAAGTTCTAATCAGTTATTTCTTTATTACACAAAGCGTTGAATTATGTATTCTTTGAGCTGGTGTATTCCTTTCGTTTTAAATCGGTTAAAAAGGCTCTTAAAGCTTTTAGATTCTATATGGAATTATTGGAATTAGCTAAATCGTTTGGTTAAAAAATCAACCGTCTGTGATTATCTAAATCCTATGATTAAAAATTTAATCGCCAATCAAACCATGGAAGTTTCCAAAATGAGCGATACTGAATAATTATGGGCACCTTTCCACCAACTTAGGCTCTTATTTTAAGTAAACATTGAGCGCTACAACAATAGAAACATTAAATTTAATATTTTAAAAGTATTTTTAGGGCATAACATTAAAAAACTCCACGTTAAACATTAATTAAGATCTTCAAACATAGTGTTAAAAGTTTGAAGCTCCCCATTGACTTAACATTATCACCTCAAGTTGATGGGCCCAGTGGAAACGCCGACTTTACCGCTAATAAACAAAGCAGAAAACTCGTCCGTTTGAAAACATCGTAAACATTTCTTGTGCTTTGTCGCTAAATGCACACGAATTTTTCAGTTACATTAAATCGTGACTCATTAAGAGCTTAGTGAAGACTGTCTCTAGCTCAGTGCTCGTGTCTTGAGGTCAATGGCGACTTCGCGTTCAGTTTCATGAACATCGTTTCATACCAGAAATAACTGAATTAAGGTATCCGACTGGTTTAAAATCGTCGTTTTCGCTGAAATTATCAAAAAAAGTTTTATGACTTAATTTTGTAGCCTGTTTAATCAGCTTTCTAAAACTGTCTAACTTTTTACTCTACGTGAAATACAAATGGAGGTACAGCTGTTTTATTACCGAACTGTAATCATTATTTTATGTTAGATGAAAACTTTAAATGTGTTTTATGAGAAATGATATTTTTGAGGAAAACTGTCGACTGTAAGAATGATTTCTCAAAAAGTTATTCAAGTATTGATATGAAATTTTCTGAGATTGTTTTCTATAATATGCGTTATATTTTCATTTAAAAACTAAGGTAAATTTTAAAATCAAGTATTATTTTTTAGGGCTTAAATATAAATGAAAAGCATTTTTTATGAAAAATTATCAGTTTAGTAACTATGTTCAGCTATATCTCAAAACTATTTTGAAGAACAAGAAATATTTTAGAGCATAACACATATAACTGTCTTAAAAATGTACTCCTACAAGGATTTATGTATATTTAGAATATGATTTTGTCTAGGGCTTTTAGCGTAAGGCAAATATTTTAGTCATTTTTCTTCAAATTTTTCAGTTTTTTTAAAAAATATTATTTTGAAAGACTAATTTTACAATATTTTCATAGTTTTGAAACATATTCAGTTGAAAAATGACATTAAAAAATATATATAATTTATTTTTCTAAAAAATGTCTCCGAACACAGTCGGATGATGGTACCCCTTCGGACCTGGTGTCCGGTATACTGGACATCAAATTTGAACTGCTCCTATTAATTCAATAATTGATGAAACTTCATACTGTTTTTTTATTTGATTCTCGACTTTCTTATTAATATAATCTTAGCAAGAATTTTTCGTTTCGGGCATTAAATCATTCCATTTTATTAGTTTTTCGAAAATAACTCGAGAAATTCACCGTTCTTCATAAAATGGAGTTCAGTGATGAATTTTTTTCAAGTAATTTCTTGTTTTTAATTCTTTTTTGCCATTTAAAAGGCTTCTGCAATATTTTACCATTTTAAAGTGAAATTTGTGTCATTGTTCATCTTTTTCAGTTGAAATATCCGGTATTGTCCGAATGAATGGGGAAACCTTTTTTAATTTTTCAACTACGAACTTAAAATTTTATTTATTCGATACATTTTGCAGTATTACACAGTACACCAAAGGAAAAAAAGTCTAATTCCATTTTTCTTAATTCCGACTAAAGGGGAATTTATGCAGTCATAGAGCAAGGAATCAACTCGAAAGTAAATATTTTTGGAAATATTTATTTTCCAAAGCATTAGAGGAAGCCTTCTAAAGCTGACAATTTTGGAATTCTGCTAACCACGGTGTCCTCGTGGCAGAGTGTCGGCTCTGTGCTCAAAACGTCCCGAGTTCAAGACCCAATTCCACTGAAGATTTGTAATTTTTGTAGGTTTGGTGAAACGTCTAGAATCAAAGATCTCCTTCACTGGTGTGATGCGGAAATTAGGGGAGAGAGTGTCAGCTCAGGTGTGTTCACTTCATCTAACACAGATTTAAAATCACGAGGGCCACATTCAAAATATAGGGTGGACCAGCGGTTAATGTTTGAGAAATGATATAATAGATGGTACTAGCTGCGAGAAAGTGAGACCAAACTTGGTGGACATGATCATTAGAGCGGGAAATTATGTAGGTGTGTGTTTCGTTAGCGAGCGGTGAGTTTAAGTGTGTTTTTCATTTATTCATTTTCGCATGTGACTGTCACAAGCGAAAATGAATAAATATTCAACAGATATTCGAGTGTTTATTATGCTCTAAATGCCATGAAAATACTACGGCAGTGTAACGGGCATAGCAGGAGGAGTTTCACAACAAGAACTGGCCGTACAAAAGGACTGCAGTCCACACAACTGACTGTGAAGTCTGCTCACGCGTGATGGATTCCTGAACTACCTCACTGCTGTCCTAGTTAAAAAAAGGTGGTCGCTTCGAACCCCTTTATGAATAATTGTCTACTATGTAATCTCAATATATATCATTAAAATATTTTCATTACTCTTGTCTGCTTTAAAATTCCGATTCGTTTCAAATATTACCCGCTGTGCCAACCTGTAGCTTTCAGGTTACTACTAAACGAGATTTTAATGGAACTAAAACAAATCTAAAACTAAAATATTTAAAATAGTCATTGCTATCAAACAGTTCATGTGATTCAAACTTTCAGAACGAACTAAAGCCGTTTAACTTTAAGGTAGTGAGTTCAAAATATATAAATTAATAGATGCATGATAGCATCTAATTTATTACAAATGAAATAGCAGAAGAAATTTGAAAAATTAGAATTAGAGCAAATATAAAGAAACATATTCAAAATTCGCTCTACGTCTGCTTCTATAAAGTTAAAAATATCTACATTCTACATCTTAGTTGCTTCGTGTTTGTTAACGTCTTAAAGAAGATATACTAATTGCTTTATCAAAAGTTGAAATAAGATATCAAAAACTGCATGAAACCTGAAGAAAAGACTACCCATACGTCTTGAATTTTTTACAAAAGCAATTTGCTTCAGTCCTTTTCCTTCGTACCTGAAAATGTTTAACCTTGCCTCGACAGCAACTTTTCCATGTGGAAACACAAACAGCACTCCCTTGCATTTTGCAACAGAGTGCATTCTGACTGCATCCTTCCACATGACTAAACCGGCACAGCAACATGAGCTGATCCGGTTCCGCAACGTCGCTTCCAACAAAGGCTCCCGACTTAAATTCCAACGATTGCGATACAATCTTAATGAATTTCAAGAGCTTTTTGCGAATCATTCCATGATCAACTTTCTCTTCAAGCCTTTTCCATTATCTGCAAGCCGACAGTGGGGAATTTTTGAGCCTTCTTCGTCGAAGCGACAGCGCTCCTGAACTATGCTCCGCTTCCGCACAGAAATACTTCCAGTTTATGGAGGAAAGAACAATCAACAGGACAGACAAACATGTGCTTTAACAATCGCATTTTAGTTTGATTCTGTGGGCTTCTTTATTTGATTAGTTTTTCTTTTTCTCTCTTGGTTCTTGAAATTGTACAATTGATACCCATTTTTTTCATTTTTTTTCATTTTCACTATTTTTGTTTGTATTAAGTTTAATATGATACTCCCCTTAGTTTCTTGTATATTAAAACATAATTTTCGATTTGTATTTTTGTAACCTTTTTATCTCTCTGCCTCTGCCATTATTTGCTATACAGTTAAGAAGCGTCTTCCGATGTCTCTTCCACTTCATGTCCTCCACACTGTTTAAATAACCAAAAGGTTATAGTTGAAGGAGCTTGAAGTGGTGTTTTGTTCTGTACATATATAGATGAGTAATAAATCCTTTAGTAAAATGGAAGATTGAGCTACAAGATTGGGGAAAACCTGACTCCCAAACAGCTCTGAATCAGGGATGAATATTTAAACCAATATAAAATAATATGGAATGTAAGAATAAAACCTGTGCCAATATCAGTCATAGAATAGTAAAGAATGAAAAAATAATTTTAGAGTTTTAATATTTTGAAGTCAATAGCATTTCGTTGTGGAAAAAGAATCGAAAATGTACTTCATAATTTTTAGTTCTTGTTTTATTTCCCTTTTTCGAGAATGGAACAGAAGAGGCCAAAAAAAGAAGTGGAATACATTTAGAAATTTTCAATTTCCAAACTTTGTTTAGGTTTTCCGGGAAAGCGAGTGGAATAAAGACCAGAAGATAATAATACTTTTTCGTGAAGAGAGAGAATATTGAATTTTAGTTACCAGAAAAATTGACTTCGGCCATCAGAAACCAATGAAAGTTCCGAAACCGACTTTTAGGAAAAAGGTAAAAAGGAATATGAATACCAAGAGGCCTAAAAGAAGTAGTGAGAAAATTGATTCAAAGAGCTATAATAAAAAGAGCAATAATAAATACTTGGAGTACAATCTTTTTTACAAATGAAATATTTTGTTTGGAAGGTTTCAAAATTTTGTAAAGAGTGGAATTCTACCCTTTGGCTTCATTTAAAACATTACATCTCTTCTTTTGTATTTTCACTAGAATCAGTTTTATGTGTGGCTGTTTATAAAGATTAATATACATTGTAAGAGTGTATTTTAAAATATATGCAAGAGTAAATGTTATATTATGAAAAAATACACACTTTTCAATATATACGTAATTGCAAACGCACACGTACACGCACGCACATGAAAACGGAGAGAGAGAGATTTAAATGTCGTTCGCTCATGAATTTGAATTCCCAATCGAATTGAAATTTCTTGTTATATCATACACCTGAAATGCGCCTTCAATTTAGTTTTGGAGTTTATTTTACATCTTACTTGAGAAAAAAAATCGTAAAGGCACCGAAAATTTTTTAATACGGATTTTATATTGAACACAAGACAAATGACATTTCGATGAAAGATGAATTATATCATGGAGAATGAGAATGTAGAAACCAAGAAAGAACGAGTGAATAGATGATGCTCTGTTCTACCTAAAATATGATATAGATTAGAATGAGAATGCAGAAAGTAAGAAAAAACGAGTGAATAGATGATGCTCCGTCCGTTTTAAAATATGGTACGGATTAAAGATTAACTTATAAAATAAATAATTTTGGAATCAAGTTAACTTATTTATATTAAACAGAAAACAAGAAATAGCACGTGGAAGTAATATAAAAAGAATTTTTCGATTCAATGAAGGAAGAAATTTGGAATGGAAAAAACTAAAATGAATTTCATAAGATACAACTACCATCTGCTTAATACCTCGCTTCCGGAAGAAGCAATTATCTGAAATTGATATAGCAATCAAGATTTCAATTAGAAAAATATAAGATTCTCTTTTCTAATCGTAAGTTGCGAAAACTAATTTTATATTGTAAAACGGTGTAAAAAGAGATGAAAATGAAATTTTCTATAAAAATAAAAATTCCGAAATTAATCTCCCCATCCAAAATATATCATGCAGTTCTTTATTAATTACTTACATGAATCATTTTCTCTACAAACATGTTGAATCAAAATTTAAAATATATCTTCTCAAGAAAACTTTGAATGGGAACTAAAATGTAGCATTTAAATCCTTGAAAATATTTAGCATATGAAATTCTTAATTTTCTGTCCCATTCTTCTGCACAAATTTGAATCATTTAAAAAAATATTTAAAGGAAATACGCGTTCTCTTAAAGAATTAGTTATTCATGTCTGTTCTAATTTATGCCTTAACACAAATGTAATGTCAGACATTTGTTATGTTATTGCAGTCTACACTAATTTCTTTTTCAAAGCAGTTTTTTACTAAAAATTATTAATTTGAAGTGGTAAAATAAATAAATCACTTAAAATGTTAAGGATTCGCACTGTTAGTTTTTGAAAAATTACCTTTTACAATTTTTATAACGGGCAAAATTCCAGAGAATACTGTCCGTAATATGAAGGCTAATTTATTTTATCGTCGCAAAATCCTAATTTCAATAACTGTTTCAAAATATTATTCTAATAACATTGGAAATTTCGGCTGAAACTCTCTTTAAATTATATATCATTCTTGATTTCATTGTATTATCTATAGCATCAAAAATATTTTCGCTCTAGCCAACTAAAGAAATTAGGAAGGTTTTCCCCTCATGTACAAATTTTGCTTATATTTTCTCTGCTATGAATTTTTTTCCAGCTGTTTAAAGTAAATTTAGAAAGACAATATTACTTCCTAAATAGAAAAATGCAAAAGTCTCTCTTCTTTACCATGCAATAAACTTGCAACTCTTAGAGTTCGTTAATATAACTGTCCCGCAACTGCTTTAATTTACATTCAAACGGGTAAAAGCAACTTCTTCCACATTCTGAAAATGTAAATGCCTAATAGCTCTTATATTATGAATTTTTAAAAGACTCTTCTCACATCCGAGTGTAGTTACTTTTTATGTGAATTCAGCATTCGTCCAGCAAAATACAAGAAAATGAATTTAATCATGAATTTCTGAAAGTATGTACTTTGAAACAAAGGACTACATTACAACTGTTAATGAATACATTTAAGGATTCGCACTGTTAGTTTTTGAACAATTACCTTTTACAATTTTTATAACGGGCAAAATTCCTAAGAATACTGTCCGTAATATGAAGGCTAATTTATTTTATCGTCGCAAAATCCTAATTTTAATAAATGTTTCAAAATGTTATTCTAATAATATTGGAAATTTCGGCTGAAACTCTCTTTAAATTTTTTATCATTCTTGATTTCATTCTATTATCTATAGCATTAAAAATATTTTCGACCTAACCAACTAAAGAAAATATGAAGCCTTTCTCTTCATGTACAAATTTTGTTTATATTTTCTTCGCTATGAAGTTTTTAGCTGTTTAAAGTAAATGTTGGAAAACAAAATTACTTTTTAAATAAAGAAACGCAAAACTCTCTCAAAGTTCTTTACCACGTAATAAACTTGTAACTCATAGTGTACGTTAAATATAACTATCCCCCAACTGCTTTAATTTACATTCAAACGAGTAAAAGCAATTTCTTCGAAATTCTAAAAATAGTAAAGCCTAAAAGCTTTTTTTATTATGAATTTTTAAAATATTCTTCTCACATCCGAGTGTAGTTAATTTTTATGTGAATGTAGCATTCTTCCAGCAAAATGCAAGAAAATGAATTTAAACATGAATTTCGGAAAGTATGCACTTTGAAACAAAATACTACATTACCACCGTTAAGGGATACATTTTGAGACGAAAACTGCTGGGTTTTTTTTAACAAAAAATCCTTTGGAATATTTCACAGCTGCCAGGAAGGAAAAAATGTTATTTTCCTCATTTAACACTTTTCATCTTAGATTTTTAAGACTTCTTCCTTTCTTTCAGCTATAAAAATAGTCTAAAAGAGTTGAAACTTTTGTTTTTGTATTTGATAAGTCAGATTAATCCATGGACTCTTGTCACAACATGTCTCGAACTGAATAAAAACTGATCATCTCAAATTTAGAGTTGTGGTTTACCCTAAATTTAATCAAACGTGTCACGGTAAAAACCTCTTGAAAATGTATGTACAATAGTGTTATACCAGTTTCTTCATTCCTATATTCCTATTTATGAAAATAATTTTCAATTTTGTGATTGACTCTCAGGCTTTATACATTAATCACGAGATATAAACTTTGTCAAGTTCGACATTGTAATTTTTAACCATAGTTCAATAAAAAGACATAAATGACTTATATTAAATTATTACTTAGAGTTATTAGAATTATTAGTTTAGAGTTGTGGTTTAGCCTAAGTTTAATCGAATGTGTCATGGTTAATAACAGTCAATGACCAAGGAGAGCAATATTTTCTTATCATAAATTAACAGCGGCAAAAACAGTTGAAGAACCTTTCTTCAGCTGTTTTTCGATGAAACAAAAAATTTAACTTTATAACAGTATAAAACATTGTTACAAATTGCGTTAAATATGAATTTTGAAACGTTAATTACAGTTAGAGAAAAAATTGTACTATAATTAAATTGGTATCATTAAAAAGATAAAGTATCGATCTTTAAGATGATGTCAGAATAATTTTTGTACGATAAGTATTTCAGATGATATTGTCTAAAAAGTCTAAAAATAGTTTAATTTTCGTTATTTAATTAAAAAATAAAAATTCGAATAAAAGTTTTGAAAAACATTTTATATTTATCATTCTCATGTCGAAGAATTTCGAAAAATAGAAAAATAGGTATTTTTGAGATTTTATCGATTTTTTCCTAAAGTGCTTGTCATAATTCCCCAATATAATAAACGAAATCAAAATAAGATATTCGGAATATAAAATATGAAATAATATAATAATCCAATTTTAAATTTTTGAACTACTAATATTGTAACATTATCACATTGTACTAAATGAAAGTAACACTAATTTTCAGTTACCAGCCTGGATATAAAAATCCAGGTTTTCTGTTAAATGAAAGAGTCACGAAGTTGTTTGGAAGTTGGAACATAAACATTTTATATATAACTTTCTACAATACTAAAAGTGGTAAAACTCCTTTTACATATTTTTAAATATTTACATATAACTATTATAATAATTGCTTTTGTTAATTTTGAAAATATGGTGAACGCGATCCCAATTTTCTCCCCATAAGTGCGTCCTGATTTTTAATTTTTGAAAAATACTCACCTTAAATTATCATAACACTTCAAAATAAGTAACAATGCTAACAAAAGGTTATGCTTTTCGATAGTAATAACGAAAGATAAATTAATATCTTTTCAAATTATTTTTTTACGAAATCATATTACACGCGAATAAATCTTTCAAAATTCGGGAAAACACAGGAATAATTCAAATTTTGTCATGTTATTCCATTTGATAAGCATTTTAAAATGTTACTGCAATTGCACAAAAATACAAAGAAATTTCAATATTTCATATACAAAAGCGAAAATAAAATTTGAAAAAATTACAAATTTGTAATTTATTTAAGTAAAATTTGTTAAAATTTTGAAAAAATTTTAAACGTGCTGTTTTCATTCCGACGAATCTTGAATAATAGGTATTTTGCAGAGATGATTCATTCATTCCTAACGCAGCTCTTATAATTCCCTATTATAATATATCTAAACAAAAGAAGATGTCCGGAATATACAATAATAAAATTTCCATTTATCCTTACCAAAGATCCAACGTGGCTCATCTAGATTCGTTTTCGTTGGAAATGGGGACACGAAATAATCAATCCAATTTTCACAAATAAGGGCGCTGCTGTCGTTTATCATGAGGAAGCATTAATTCTTTGTATGTCCTCTTTCCTTATTGCATCAACAAGTCAAGAATAATCCATGTCTTCATTCGTCTTAACAATGATATTTTTGTCAAATATGTAGATTAGGTGAAAAGTGTATAGGTTGTTTAATGGAGCCCATAGCTCCAATGAGAGTTTTATTTCCAGTATTAATGTTGTAGCACTGCGCGGTGTAGCACCTGAAACTTGCTTACTTCCGTGGGCTATGAGTAGGATGGGAAGAATAGTAAACAGTAATCAGCATTTCTTCACTTCCAATAAGGGTTGCTAGATGAAAATAGCAAAATAAGGCCAAACCGTCTTTAAAATAAGGCCAAAAAGGTCAAATTTGAAGATTTCATTAAAACGCACATTTCCCCCTTATCTTGCTATATGAAAATGACTATCCTTCATGGAAAGGAATCCCACTAGATTGACATATGTATAATAATGTTCTATTAAACTAAAATTCAAGTGAATTTTTTAAACAGCAACATGCGCGACTTGGAAAAGAAAAGATAGACAGAAAGAAAAAAGAATTTCTTGTTGGTCCAGAATAAAATGTTTGAGCGAAATATATAAACTCTTGTTAACAAAGCTCTATATTATTTTTCAATATTCTAAAGTTTATCAAAAAAATAGTTAAATTATATATTAAGAATCGTCCTAAAAGTCATAAGGAAAAATAAAGCCAAAAAAGGGCAAAAATAAATTTAAGGCCAAATAAAGATTCCTAAGGCCAAGGTCTTTTAAAAAAGGCCAAATTTCCAGAATTTGGACTTAAAAAGGCCAATATGGCAACCTTGCTTCCAATGCTGTTCTTATTCTTGTGCTGTATTAGACACTACTAATAATCGCATCTTAAAACTTTTAGCCTCGCATATTGTAACATTCACGTTTTCATATCACATCCGTATCAAATGACAGTAATTCTAATTTTCAGTTATCAGCCCAGACATAAAAACCCAGGCTTTATCTTAAAGAAATAACAACTGAAAATTTAATATGTACAAGTGTTTAAAAAATATATACAAATACCTGTAATATTAAAAGTGGTAAAACTTTTTTCACAAATTTTCAAACCTTCGCTACTAACAATGTAAACGTGATATCTCCCATTTTGACTGGAAACTTTATTCCCCGTTTTTAAACCTACCTGAATTCTTAAATTTTTCCACACCTAAACACAGGATGGGCAAAAAAAATCGACGGGAAGCTGTCTATAGTGACTATTAGTATAGTGTGACTATGTAACTAACTCTATGTAAAATTCTTCGTGATTTTCACAGTTTTGCAAGTCGACTGTGTCTAAACCGAATTTAGAAATTAAAAAATTATTTTTGAAATCCTCAATGTCTACCTTTCCCCGTTAAATTAAACTAAAACCTACTCACTATGTTAATTGGTTGCGGAGCTATAAGCGTTTAACAGTAACCCGAAATTTGACGTAATTCAACAATTCTTGAGTAATATTTCGCATGAATCTCAGATCGATGACTGAATTGTTTTAGTCTGCCTGCTCGCGCATAGGTCGCTATGACGTCATCAAAATGTTTCGTGATTTCCACCAACTTTGCAGCTCGACTGTGACTAAACCGTAATTCCAAATTCTAAAATTGTATTTGCAATCTTCATTGTCCGCCCCTCTCCGTTAAATGAAACTAAAACTAACTATCTATGTTATTTGGTTACGGAGTTATAAGGATTTAACTTTAAGCGCGAAAAGCGTCATAAATTTTTTCCTTTTCCAACACGTCATTAGACCACTACGGAGAGACGTAAGTCTACGTAAAAAACAGAAGAAAAACGTAGACGTTTCAAGTAACCATAAAAAAATAATCCGATTGTAAAATAGGGTGCGAGATAATCATTTCATGTACATTTGTGGTTATATTTTTCGAATAGATAAAATTTAGTACAAAAGATCCCCGTCAGGAAGCAGAAAAGATGCAAATTATACTGATATTTATAAATCTGCAGTAATCCGCTCGCCTTTCCATGCATTATCATCACGTTATCATTAGGTCAAATTTTAATGCTTTCCTATGTTTTTAGTATTTGTCCTGTTATTTTATTATTAGTCAGCTTTGTTCTTACACTGTATATCTTTGTACATAGGTTATCCCTATGCTCTTTTGTGTTTTTTATCTCTTCCTTTCATATAAACTAGATTAGTTGTGTTACTTGTCTATTATTCTTCCCAATATTAAGCTACCATTTTTTCCTTGCCATTTTCATGTCAAGTGTATTGTAATGTGTTGTTCCTCATACCATAACTAATGATTATTCATCATTTCAATTTTTTCCCTTTGGCCCTTTAAATCCAATGTATTTCCCATATGGCCAGTTTGTGTACAACTACACTCTTCCAAGATAGCCTGTGTGCTCTGTTTCCTTTGGACACATCGCACGGGAGTCAGGACAACTTAACGGAAGCAAGGACAGACGTCAATCATGTCTCCCTATGGGAGCACGTTATGCCTTCCTTCCATGTATACCCATTCAACTGAAAGGAAATTCCTTGGGTTCCAAGCTCAATGGTATACAGTGGTGTTAATGTTAATGTATGTAACATTTAAACGTTCCGTTCAGATGCTTCACCAGACCAAATAGGGGGAATTGTTTTCATCATCACTAAAGTCTTACAACAGAGGGGAAGGAGTTAAATTGCAAATATTCATTTGAATAATTTCCTTATACTCCTTAGATTGAAAATTGAGTTTTGGCTTCCTGAAATTTATGGTCGTTTTTCTCTTTTTTCGACTGACTGCCTTGTCTTTAAAATTTGTCTTACACCCAGTTCTCAGATGTATTTTCTTTCATCCAGTGCCATGACCAAAGTTATATTTTCTAAAAGGATAAAGGGAAAGCATTGTATTCTTTAACATGGTCGATAGATTTAAGAAAGATTTCAGAGAGGTAACGAGTTGTGTTCCTTTTACACGTGCGTTGGGATGTGTGAACTATTTCCTGGTTTTACTTTGCCATAGACGATTTCAAAAAACTTTCTTTTAACTTAATTATATAACAAATGGATGTCGCCCTCTTCATATGACCACAGTTTGAAATAAAGAGGTTTGTTCCTAAGTAGCCCTCGTGTTACTTCAAAACTGGACGTAAATATAACTAATCTTCCCTCTTACAAACGAATTGGCATTGCGATGTTTTCGACAATCGAAACTTCGCTTCCTATGAAAGCATAATCTACAATTAGATGCATTGAATGACCGAATCACAAGGTAAGTATTATTTGAGAATTTAATTCACTCTCAAACCGTATAATACGAAGGATACCTGCGTATATATTTGTTCTGAAGCGCATTTTAAACTCTTACGCTACGAAGTTATTTAACCTCCTAATTAAATGGCACCACATGTTCGGGATATTTTTTATTATTTCTGAAGAATTGTTGACATGGGGTGTGATTCA